>JAYMGJ010000020.1:0-191503 GCA_037178675.1 Scleroderma bovista | reverse complement strand
ATGCTTGCGCTTGCCACACTTGAAAACTGGTACATTACTGGACTCAACGTTTGGAGCGCCTACTTGTATGGCAAGCTCGACGAAGAGATCTACATGGAACAACCCAAAGGGTTTGCAGTTCCTGGGCAAGAGCGCAAAGTGCTCCACCTCTGGCATGCCCTCTATGGCCTCAAACAGGCTGGCCTAGCTTGGTGGCGCACACTCAATGAGTCTCTCAAGGAGCTCGGGTTTGAGCGCCTTAAGTCTGAAGCAGGCATCTTCTTCTACAAGAAGAAAGGCACCAACATCGTCATTGGTATCATCTACGTTGACGACGCTCTATTCTGCGGCCCTAACAAGGCTGTTGTTGATGCCATCAAAGCACAGTTCATGCGCAAATGGGAGTGCCAAGACCTTGGAGAACCTAAGGAGTTCCTCCAAATGCAAATCACTCGCAAGGTCGCGCTATCCACCTGGATCAATGCGCGTACCTCCAAAAGGTCATCGAACGCTGCGGCATGCTCAATGCAAAGTTCGCAAGCACCCCACTGCTGGCTGGCTACTATGCCGCCAAAAATACAGAGCCTGTTGATGCGGAACTCCGCTCCCATTTCCAGACGGTTATTGGGTCCCTCCTGTACCTTATGTTAGGCACTAGGCCCGACATTGCCTTTGCAGTCACGCATCTCTCGCGCCATGCCGCGAACCCATCCCAGGACCACCTGTCCAAAGTGCTTTATATCTGTCGCTACTTAATTGGTACACCTAATTACTCCCTAGTGTACAATGGTGGATCTGGTGCTGGCCTGATTGCATGCACGGACTCAGATTGGGGATCAGACCCTACCTCTCGCCTCTCGCAGACAGGTTTCTACCTGAAACTTGCAGATGGCTTGATCAGTTGGACTTCTCGCACGCAGAAGACTATTGCGTACTCGTCCACTGAGGCCGAATACATGGCTTTGAGTGATTGCGCTCACCAAGTTACCTGGATTCGGAGTTTACTCAGTGAGCTTGGCTATAAGCTGAAAGCTATCCCAATTTGTGGTGATAATCAGGGGTCCATATTCATGGCATCCAACCCTGTAACGGAGCCTCACTCCAAGCACATCGACATCCGCTACCATGGAATCCGCGAGTCAGTCACGAAAGGTAATGTGGAGCTATTCTTCATTGATGGTGCTGAGAATCCCGCCGATCTGCTCACCAAGAACTTACCACGCGAGAAATTCACAAAGTTCAGAGCTCAACTAGGCTTACAATTTCCCTCTGGCAGCATCTAGCACCTTATTCGCTGAAGTGCTCTACATGCAGCACAGTGAGGGGGAGTGTTGAAGTCACACATGCACCCGGCGTAAACCGTCGACGAAGTGTGCACAAGACTGCGACCCATATTAGTGTAGACTTAGTAATAATCCTCTTTAGAGTAGATGTTACATGTCACACATCACGTGTCACAGTCACGCTGTAGAAGGTTAGTTCTGGAAGGGTGCAAAACAGGTCCGCCCAAGGGAACTGGGTCTGGCTCAAACTGGTAGAGTCGGAAAAGCGAAGGAAGGTGCACAGAGCACTCGGACTAGCAAGGAGTGGGGTGTGACGAGCAGCGCAGTGGAAAAGAGAGTGGACGAGAGAGCGCGAGGTGCGCTCTGGTCAAAAGCCTAGAGAGTTCCCTAGAGAGCGGAGGAGAGACGTATGCGAAAGTGAGGGACACACGGTGAAAGACGAAATGATACGACGAAACGAGCGAATACGATAAAATGCGACGATGAGACCTTGAACAAACTGAAACCTCACGTAGAAGCTGGGGCTCTTACTCTGCTATGAGGGGGAGAAAAAAGAGTGTTGTATTCTTCCAGGGTAAGGTATATGTGGCCCTAGGACCAATGTACGGAACATAAGGGTCAGGAAACACTGTAGCGCTCCAAGCGCGTCTAAGCGGTAACTCTAGTCTAAATAAGGGAAATGGTGCGCACTCTGGCACTATCTGACATAACGAAAAGGGTCCACAACCGAGTAACAGGCACCCGAGCATCAACAGATGACATAAAGAAGTGGGAAACTCTAACAAGGGAGACGGGCGCGAAGACGTACCCATGACGCAAAGTGTACAAAAGAGGGAGGACCGGAACAGCTTAACAGGGTCGCGGGTGGTTGCGTTTGCGTGCGAGTGAGCGAGGGTGGTTGAGTCGGGTCCTACTTGAGCTTGGGCGAGCGTTCGGGTGGTCTGTGCATTGAGTCGCGATTTCACCCGTGTGAGTGATCGGGCGCACAGCAGCCACGGATGCACTCACACGAGCGAGCAAGTCGGGTGTGACGCGATCGAACAGATGCGAGTGGACGGGCGAGCATGCGGGTCGGACGGGATGCGATCGGGTGGTCTGCGAGTCAAGTCGTGGCTACACCCGTGCAAGTGATTGGGCGCACAGCAGCCGCGGATACACTCGCACGAGAGAGAATGCGAGCGGGTTGGACGTGACGTGATCGAGTGCGATGCGAGACAAGTCGCGACTACACCCATGCGAGTGATCGGGCGCGCAGCAGCCACGGATGCACTCACGCGAGCGAGTCGGGTGTGATGCGATCGAACAGATGCAAGTGGACGGGCTAGTATGCGGGTCGGATGCGATGCGATCGGGGGGGTGTGCCTTACCGCGGGGGCACGTCTAGGTGGGTCTCTCGCAGGGCTTAGGGTGTGACAGCTAGGGAACTGTGCGCCTAGAGACCCGGGTGTCTCTACACCTCCCGGGGGCTTCAGAATGTGACCGTCCCTGGTCACGTACTTGCTTAATCAGCACCTCGCTCGAAAAGCATGTAAAAGGGTGTCAGCGCATGTCCTCCCTATTGTCCCTTCGTCCACCGTGTCCATCTTCACGCCCGTCCTCCCCTACCTTCATTCTTCGACAGCCATGTCTCACGGCAACATCTTTCTCGCTTCTCTCGAGTCCCTCACCCTTACGCCTTCTGACGAGCAAGAGATCGAAACCCGCTGGCGAGAGGCGCTTGACAAGGCAGAGATTGCAGGGAGACCCGTTCCGCACGACGACCCGGAAGACGTCGACGCTGCCACGTACATTCGCAACTGGCGGGCGGCTAAGGTAGGTAGCAATCATAACCGCGAGCGTTCGGGTGGCTGACTGCGATCTGTTAGCGTGGCGTTGAGGACACCGTAGCAGCAGCGAGCAAGGCTGGCGTCGCTCTATCTAAGTTACCGGCTGGCCTGGTCAGCGTCTTCAAAGAAGCTTGCGCATTCTGCGATGCGCATGCCAACTCAGTGAAGCACCTCCTTGACTCGACGCTCCATCCTACCGCGGCTGCCGTCCCTGACCAAATGCGGTTGACCGTGGCTGAGGGGGCATCCGCCGTTCGCAGCGAAGAAGGGACGTTGAAGGGCCAAGCAACTGGGCGTCGCAGCAAGGCTCCTGCCAAACCCGTAGTGGAGGTACGTCGTTATACCGTGTTCTGAAACGCAACTAATGCAGGTAGATTCTTATCAAGCGCCCACCTGTCTCTGCAAGACCCGGGTCTGCTCACTTCCGCCGCGTTACGATCCGAGGGGCTGATGGAAACTTAAAGGTGAGTCTCCCCCACACTTGTGCAGTCCCATGATAACGATCGCGAAGGAGGTGGACTACGACCAGACAAACGAGCAGCAGATGGCTGCTGTTGCCTACCCTGAACGCCCCTGCGCGCACTGTGTCGAGGGAGGTACGACCTGTACTGGGCCTACTACCAGTGGGTGTGCACGATGCAAAACACAACGTCACGGGTGCTCTAACGTCGCGAAGGGCGCGGGTCCGAAAACTAAGCAGAAGGTGAGTGACGCGAGCACTAGAGTTGGCGCCTACTGATGCCTGACAGCGCAAGCGCGAGGTCGCTGGTACGGTTGCCCCTACAGCTTGTCCTACCATCCGCCTTCCTGGAAAGCTAGCACGCCAGTCGGCGACTCCCTCTCCTTCCACGCCATCGCCCGCTTCACTGTCCCCTGTTGCAGAATCGGAGGGGACAGCTGTACCCGTCCCACTGGTGTCCGCCCCTGACTCGCGACTGAAGGTTTCGCCTCCTCTCAAGCGCGTCCGTTCTGCGCTCCCCGCCTCTCCACCTCGACCGTCTTGTTCCGTCACCCTTCCGCGTCGCTCCTCTGAGGACTACGACATCGCAGACCTCCAAGACTCGCTGGACGACATCAGCCAACGCCAAGCCAGGCTGATGCGTGAGCATGTGGACATCCAGGCTGCGCTGTGGGACCTTCAACACAAGCTCCGCCTTTTCAGTAACAAGAGAGGAAAGAGGGAACAGTAAACGAGACCGTATCGTACAGTAGGTGCGCGTTGTGCGCGACCGAAGGCAGTATCCGTATATGCATCGCTATTAAGTCTTTTCTTGGGTCGTTTTGGACCCCTATAAGTCCATGTACCATAGAAGGGTTGAATGGGATTATATCCACGACGTGTGTATGAAATTGAGGAACATGTACTGGTAGTCCAGGGAGCGAGGAAGAGAAGGAAAGAAAGAAAAAGGGAGAACCACAGAAAAAGAAAGCGAGCGCTAGCGGTAGAAAGTCCTTGCACGAGGAAAAAAAAAAAAAACAAGGTCCGAAGAGAATGAAGAGAGGAGACAGAAAAGAACAAGAACCAAAAGACGAAAACTGAGAGACCTGCGTGATGATGTGAGGAAAGGGTCTTCTAGTCCTCTAGGTCCTCGGGGAACGTTTCTTCCTCGGGTTCAGGGAGGGATTCGTCGATGGCTTTATCTAGTTCATGGTCGGAGAGACTGGTCAGATGAGTCACGGTGATGCGTTCGCTGGAACGTGGATAATACGGGAGAAGTCGAAATGCTGCATACCGTGTTTTGGAGACAGAACCGTCCAACTCGGCCAGGATATAGGAGCCACCACGTGTGCGCCTTACAACGACCATGGGACCCAGGTACCGAGGCTTCGTCTTCCGATCCAGCTCGCGTTCGACGCGCGAATTACGAACTAAGACTAGCGCACCAGGTACGAAGTCGAAGTCTTTCATTGTTCGTCTATACTGCTCAGCAAAATGCTTTGCAGATGTGTAGCGGGCTTGGAGGACCCGCTCGTGGATACGTGCCAGGTCCTCTGGGCGCTTCTGCAACTGGCGCGCCCTGTGAGCGATCAGCTCCGTGGTTGTCATCTCTAGGGAGTCGACAGGGACCAGAAACATCGCTTCCGCTAGATCAAAGGGGAGTAGGGGCTCCACTCCGTGCGCCATGTAATAGGGCGAGAACCCAGTTGCCTTGTGCGTGGTGACACGTTCAGCCCAGAAGACCAAATGCGCGAATTCAGACCACCGGGTTGCCTCTCCAGCACAGGTCTTCACGAGCGCTTCGCGTACGTCCTGATGACGCCGCTCTACAACTCCGTTGCTCTGTGCGTTATAAGGAGAGATGCGGATGTGACGGATACCATATTTTTCCGCGAGCCAATCAAGTGCCAGAACGTATGGACTGCCATTGTCTGTAACGATCTCCCCTACGGCACCCCACCGACACAGGATGTGTTTGAAAATGAACCTCCCGATTGCCTTCCCCATTTCGGAGCGAAGCATTTGCCATTCTGGGTATGCGGTGAGAGAACAGCGAGCCTGGGTGACGTATCGGTAACCACCTGACTTCGGCATTAGGAACGTGTCCATATACGCCTTGTAGAAGAGAGGCTGAGGCAAAGCGACAACTGGAGGGACGTGCAACTTGTCCATCCGACGCACTTGGCATTCGTGACATGTTCGGACATACCACTTCACATCCTGCTCCAGCATGGGCCACCAGAAGCGTACGAGAAGACGAGAGCGCACAGAGAACGCACCCTTGTGGCCTAGCTCGTCGTGCGCTTCCTTCATAAGGGAGTAGCGCTTGTGCGGACGTGCAACTACCTGGTGTCGTCTGCCACGCTCTTTGTGCCATAGCTCGCCCCTGCGCAAGAAGTAGCGTATGGCACGACGGACAAGAGCCTCGAACTCTTGATTGGACAGCGCGCTCGGACGACTTTCTGAGGTTAGGAACTCGCGGACCTGCTCCAGGCGGTCGTCCATGTCGCGCGCTTTGTCCGACCTTGGTATCAGAGGCTCGGCCTGAGGCAGGGGGGCCTCTGCTTGGGTGACATCCGGAGTACCTGTCGGAGAGGATCCGTCAGCTCTGTTCTGGCTGCGAAGGACTGAGAAAAGCGAAAAGGAGGACATGATAGGCGTCAAATGACCCGGGGTTCGCCTATTGAAGAGTTCTATGGCAAATGCTCCGCAGTCATCGACCCAGTCTTCGTAGTCATCCACTGGTGGCGGGTCCTCAGGCGCCGGCGGGCGTCTCGATAGACCATCTGGCGCCGCATGCCTATCTGCTGGAACATGTGTTAGCTCAAATGAAAATAAGAGAATGCCGGCTATCCAGCGGTTGATCGTCGCGTTAGGTTGCAGGTCGGGATTGTTGATCATCCCTTTTATGTAGCGCGTGTCTACCTCCATGACTAACCGCTTGACCCCGAAGATGTATAAGCACACATCTCGTAGCGCCCTGAAGAGCCCGAAAAGCTCGAGTTTTGCTTGGCTATACCTCCACTCATGGTCGTTCAGGGAGATTGACCCGAATCGCGCAGGGTAGCGTCGCCCCTCTTCGTCTAGCTGCATGAGGACATACCCCACCGCTATACTAGAGGTGTCGACGGCTAGGATCACCGGCAGATCGCTCTCATAATTGATAGGTCAGAGCGCTGGCGAATAGATGATTGCGTGCTTGAGGTAATCCATGGATTCGCGTTGCCTATCTTCAAACAAAAACGGAGCGTCCTTGCGCGTTAGTTCGACCAGAGGTCGGGCATGCTTTGCGAAGTCTTTGATGAAGATTCGACAATAGCTGCAGAGTCCTAGGAACCCTCGGACCTCTGTCACATTAGTGAAATAGGGCCAATCTCGTATCTTCTGGACTTTGGACTCGTCAGGGACACGTCCCTCATACGACACTTTGTGTCCCACTACCACTATAGATGGTGCCGCCAGAACGAATTTCTTGGCAGACACCGTAGCACCTGCATGCTTTAATCTCTGCAGCACGCGGTTCATATTTGTTAGGTGTTCAAAAATGAAGCGCCTGATCCCGGGGTTTCCAGGAATTGTCTCGTACGACCCGTCAGGTCTCTTGTAGCACGTTTTAGGCCCTTTTACGGGGCAGTCATCAATGAAAGGGACGGTGACGTCCGATATCTCCTCCTGTAGGATCCAACACACGTCCCCGTGAAATATCTGGACAGCGTTAGTGTAGCCCATAGGGAGTTTGGTGAGTCGCAAAGACCCTACAGGGGATTGGAAGGTAGTAAGGTCGCAGAAATCCTCATGGATGGTTCAATGATCATAGCCAACCATGAGGTCAAGGATTCCGAAGACAGAGTGCCCTGCGAAGGCCTCTGCTATAGTCTCGACGAACGGGGGAACCGCCGCATCCTGGATGGAGACTGCATTGAGAGGCTGCAGGTTGTGCACCAGTCGCAGCGACTTCCCGTCCTTCTTGACCACACAGAACCATCACGAGCGATAAGAAGAAGTAGAGGGTTCATACACACCGGCCGAGATCTTTTCTTTGATAATGCGCACTACTTCTGGGTAAATCGCGGGTGGAATCGGGATGTTGCGATGGACCCAGGGCTTGTGGTCTGTCATTGGGATCTTCAGGGGTGGGAACATATCCTCGCGAAACGTTCCACGCTCAGATACTTCCCAAGCGAAAGCCTCTTCGTGGGTGCGGACTAGCCATAACACTAGCTTGCGCTCCTGTGGCCACAGGAACCCTGCGGGGTCGACCTCAAGCGCTTCTGCTCGCTCGGCAGTCAGCCGCTTGCCTGGTAAGAACTCTGGAGGGTCAGTAGGAAGAGCAGGTAGGTCTGCCAGAGGGTCGCCAACCCTGAAGCGCTCAACCCGGAATTCGGGAGGAGTAGCAGACGCTATTGGTTTAATTTTTCTCGCAACCGGCTTGTATTTAAGCACGTGCGTGACATGGTCATAGAAGAATGAGCTCCGCAGAGTCGAAATGACAGGGGGCGAGAGCGAAGATGAAGTAGAAAACAGAAACGGGTCAGAAGGAAGGACGAAGCTTCAATTGAAAGGGTCCGAAGAGATAGATGAAGAGGGAGAAGATTCCAATATATTACATACCACAGTTTTGCAGGGAGTCGCATGATCCAGCACTCGGATGCGCGTGTCCTGCGAGCCATGCTCCCCGCTCTCTAAAAACCCTGGCTTATTTGGAGGGTATAAGCCCCACAGTGCCGGTGGCGATGCTCTTCTGCGTCCTCGTCGCGCAAAAAGCGTGGCTCTCGGGAAGGTCGCGAGCGCTGTCGTGTGGGCATCATAAGCTGAATCCCCGAGTTGGGGTCAGTGAGTGCTACCGATTGGTCACCAGACATCTGGTCGCGGGTGACACAGCTCGCAAGTGCGAAGAACGGTCGGCCTAAAAGAATATCAAATGGTGCATCTCCTACCACATGGATCTGGAGTCGGAACTCTATGCCTCCAATCTTTAACCGAGCATTCTCCACTACTCCGAGGGTATCCTCTTTGGACTTGTTGGCTGCCTCGAGGGTGGTAGCCAGGTCTGGACGTACGGGAACTCCCAGCGCTTCCCAGAGATCGCGCCTAATTGCAACAATCTGTGCCCCCTGATCCAGCAGACACTCTACGCGTAAACGATCATTGAGTGTGCCATCGAGCGCCCGTAGCGGAAGGGAAGTCCTTGCCACTACCAAACCTTCGTTGTCCCTTACTATGAACTCTTCATACTCGAGCCAGAGGTCGGAGGCGGGTGTAGGATTGGTTTCCAGACTTGCGACTGACACCCGTTTAGTCGCCACCAACTCGCGCACCATCTTGCGCATATCTATTGAGATGGATAGCAACTCGCGGTGTAGGGGGGGGTTGGGTGTTGCTGCTGCCTCAGGTGAGGCACGCTCGACCCAGGGGCTTCTGGAGGTCTGGCAGAGCTCCCAGGGACTGGGGAAACTAGAGGAAGTAGGGAGAGTAGAGGTGTTCAGTCACTCCAGGACTGAGATCAAACATATACAGAGGAAAGAGGGAAGTTGCTTAGTAAGCTAAGTACAAGCCTACATAGCTAAGGTAAGAGTCCAGTATCAGTACTACCAATTCTACACCTAGAGACAGGACTGTCTCTACAGCGGGCTGACACAGTAACCTGCACGTCCAGCAGCCTTTCCAAGAGCTTCTGGGTGACTGCGGGGTCTTCCATTGGGCTCTGGTATTTGAACTGTGGTTGCGAGGCTCCTGACTGTTTGTTCGGGACAGAACCTGAGGCACTCGTGCTTGTAGGCGCGCTAGTATTTGTACCCGACGATTTCTGTTGAGGGGCCACCGTGGACACTACTGGCTCGGGCTGCAGAACTTGTGAAGTCCGTGAGGAAGAAGCGGAGGGTTCTGGAACCGTAGTCATGGCGTTCTTCGATGAACCTGCTGCCGGGCGGCGCGTTGGTACCTCTACCCCATCAAAGCACACCTGCTTCTTCTTCCGAATTGTGCTGCGCACCTCCTCAACCTGGGCATAGGCGCGAGCGAGCGCTTGTTGATCTTCGTCGTCGATATCCCCATTGGAATCCTCGTCGATCATATAGGAAGACGGATGGATATCTAGCTGCCATTCGCTTACAGGCTCGAGACCGAAGAACATGGTGTTCGCCATATGTGGAGGAGCGTCGCGGTCGAAGCACTGGGTTTGTGCAGCCGCCTGGGTGGTTGGTTGCTCTGGCGTGAGCGGGCCTACAGTTGTCTGGCGCATGGCCAGCCAGTTGTCGACGCATTCCTTTAGGGTCCTCCCTGGTAGTCCCATCGAAATCTCTGACCTGTCGGCTAAGTAAATGCGTCCAGTCCTGTGTTGGCATTTCCCGGTCTGGACATACTCCAGGCATACTGCGCAATAGTTCATCCTATGACCGTCAGTACCTCCACAGAAGTAGCAGTAGGGATTCTCTCGGTACTGAGCCGGACCTCCCGCTGCTTGTACGTATGACACTTGCGGTGGCAGGCTCCCTGCGAAAACAGGCACATGGGTGGCAGGGGCAGGAGTGTAAGCAGAACCTGTGCTGTAGTACTCCTTCTTGATAACAGTAGGCGCCGGCACACTTGTAGACCGCGGCTCAGGCGAGGCGGTTACCCTTCCAGGGGTGGGCCTAGACGTCCCTGCTAATAGGAAGGAGGCATGGAAAATAACCTTGTCAGTAGGCCATGGGTCGTCAGGGAAGTGGTCCAGGTACGCTAAGGTGAGCCTGTTCAAAAGCTGCGCCTTAAACGTATGGTGGAACCCGTCCATGAACTTGTCTTCACACTCTCCTTTAGAGAGCCTCTTTTTCTTTTCGAGGAACGTCGCCACTATAGTGAACTTGCGAATGTACTCACCAAGGATTGCGCGCGAAATCATAGGGACTTCTGCCTGGGCTGCTGTGATACGATCCAGGTCCGCACATGAGTACTTGCGGTCGTCGTCCTTAGCTCCTGGGTAGAATGCTAGGACTTCTTCCTTGAAGTCATCCCAGTCACTTCCAGCACGTGCCAGCAAGACAGACCACAGCTCCGCCTCCTCGCGACTGGCATATTGAACTGCCCATTTGATTTTATCGGGTCCTGCATCTATTTCTGCATCTTCGCACAGGAACTAGACATCCTCGAAGAAGCGTAAAAGGTCCTCCGGGTCGCCTTCGAACTTAGGAGCCTTGGAGGATCCTCGAGCTGGCATTGGTTGAGGTGCCATCTGCATAGCGTGAGTGGAGTAGTAAGTACGCGAAGGGGTATTTCTAGACGGGGAAGGGCGAGCGGGAGTGATATAATTTGAAGAGAACTGAAGCGAAGAGACGCTCGAGAGTGAGCTCAAGGACTGCAAATGAGAAGGTGGATGGAAAGGCTCGTCAATAGTAAAGTTTTCTGGAAAAGGTGGCGACCGAGAACGACTAGAAGAAACTGTATCTGAAGGGGAACTGGTACTAGGGGTTGACAAGGGTATGAAAAAGTCTGACTGGTTGCCCAAGTCGAGGTTGCGGAAGGCACCTATGAGCTGCACAAGCTCAGGATTTTGTTCTAACAGGCGAGAGGATCTTCGAGCCAGATCCTAAGATTCCCTCGCAGTGGGCTCCAAAGATGTAGAAGGTAGGTTCCGGAAGGGTGCAAAACAGGTCCGCCCAAGGGAACTGGGTCTGGCTCAAACTGGTAGAGTCGGAAAAGCGAAGGAAGGTGCACAGAGCACTTGGACTAGCAAGGAGTGGGGTGTGACGAGCAGCGCAGTGGAAAAGAGAGTGGACAAGAGAGCGCGAGGTGCGCCCTGGTCAAAAGCCTAGAGAGTTCCCTAGAGAGCGGAGGAGAGACGTATGCGAAAGCGAGGGACACACGGCGAAAGACGAAACGATACAACAAAACGAGCGAATACGATAAAATGCGACGACGAGACCTTGAACAAACTGTAACCTCACGTAGAAGCTGGGGCTCTTACTCTGCTATGAGGGGGAGAAAAGAGTGTTGTATTCTTCCAGGGTAAGGTATATGTGGCCCTAGGACCAATGTACAGAACATAAGGGTCGGGAAACACTGTAGCGCTCCAAGCGCGTCTAAGTGGTAACTCTAGTCTAAATAAGGGAAATGGTGCGCACTCTGGCGCTATCTGACGTAATGAAAAGGGTCCACAACCGAGTAACAGGCACCCGAGCATCAACAAATGACATAAAGAAGTGGGAAACTCTAACAAGGGAGACGGGCGCGAAGACGTACCCATGACGCGAAGTGTACGAAAGAGGGAGGACCGGAACAGCTTAACAGGGTCGCGGGTGGTTGCGTCGGGTCCTACTTGAGCTTGGGCGAGCGTTCGGGTGGTCTGCGAGTCGAGTCGTGGCTACACCCGTGCGAGCGATCGGGCGCACAGCAGCCGCGGATACACTCGCACAAGAGAGAACGCGAGCGGGTTGGACGTGACGTGATCGAGTGCGATGCGAGACAAGTCGCGACTACACCCGTGCGAGTGATCGGGCGCGCAGCAGCCACGGATGCACTCGCGCGAGCGAGCGAGTGAGTCGGGTGTGATGCGATCGAACAGATGCGAGTGGACGGGCGAGCATGCGGGTCGGACAGGATGCGATCGGGTGATCTGCGAGTCGAGTCGCGGCTACACCCGTACAAGCGATCGGGCGCACGGCAGCCACGGATACACTCGCCCGAGAGAGAACGCGAGCGGGTTGGACGCAACGTGACCAAGTGCGATGCGAGACGAGTCGCGACTACACCCGTGCGAGTGATCGGGCGCGCAGCAGCCACGGATGCACTCGCGCGAGCGAGCGAGCGAGTCGGGTGTGATGCGATCAAACAGATGCGAGCAGACAGGCTAGTATGTGGGTCGGATGCGATGCGATCGGGGGGTGTGCCTTACCGCAGGGGCGCGTCTAGGTGGGTCTCTCGCAGGGCTTAGGGTGTGACAGCTAAGGAGCTGTGCGCCTAGAGACCTGGGTGTCTCTACAGCGATCGCTTCAATTTTGATGAGACCGCACTTTTTCCTTAGTAAGCAAGTCTTGACATTTGATTTCATAAGCTAACAACACATCAGTGCTCCTCCAGATTGTGGCTTGGCAACACGCCAGATGAGCGGAAAAAAGAAAGAAAAGTTCCATATTACTATTGGACTTGCTTGTAATGCAGATGGGAGTGAAAAGCTTGAGCCAATTTTTATTGGCAAATCTTCAAAACCTCGATGCTTCAAAAGGCAAACACCGGAGCAATCTGGTTTCTATTACCGGAGCAACAAAAAGGCATGGATGACATCATCCTTACATCAGCAATTCAACGTGTGTCTGAATGTCCTGAATTTTGTCTGAGTGACCTGGGTGCATGATACAGCCTGGGCAATGTCTGGGGTCAGACGACACTCTGGGGTCAGGCCTGTCAGACAGAATTCAGACCCATCTGACAGGCATGATTACAGATGTGTTCCAGGTCTTGTTTAGACACTTGTTGAAGTCGCACGTGCACCCGGCGTAAACCGTCGACGAAGTGCGCACAAGACTGCGACCCATATTAGTGTAGACTTAGTAATAGTCCTCTTTAGAGTAGATGTTACATGTCACACGTCACGCGTCACACTATTTGTTGTATATAAACAGTGTTCATCGCTTATATAATACAACAGCTCTTAACCAGCTACCGCTACCATCTCAGGTTGTGCACTCCACCCAACAGGTGAGTTGGAGTAGCAGTTCCTCTATGTACATAGGTATTGCTTCAATAGGTTATGAGCCCTGTGAGCGCACTGTGTGCAGCAATGCACCAGGCAGCGCTCCAGCTCCCTGAGCGTCGCTTTAACTAGCTTGACACTGTGGACCACAGTGAGCTCCTAGCTGAGCCCCTGCACAGCCACAAGGCGAAGTCGGTCGACGACTTGCGCCAGACAGTGAGCTCCTAGTTGAGCACCTGTACTGCCACAGGCGAAGTTTGTCGATGACTTGCGCCAACCATGGCGAACATCGTCGACGACTTGCGCTGGCATACCCTAGTCATGAGTTAGCTGTTGACAGAAGTGCTTTCACTAGCACTCAGGTGTTTCTTCTCTTCTTGCTTGTCCGTTGTCGCATTCATTTGCTGACTCTGTTGACTCCCAACAGAACATCACCATGTCCAGCGCTCTCGACAAGATGGTTCCTGTGTTCACTGGCTCCAACTGGCAGCAGTGGCACACTTCTATGCAGGCCTACCTCTGGGCACAAGGCCAATGGTACGTTTATTTGACGACGCAACCCGCTACCGGTCACAATGACCGAAAGGAGTGGGACGACAACACCGAGAGAGCACTCGGTAACATCACCTTGCGCCTCGCCCCCTCGATCCAGGTCGCCGTCTCGAACCTCGACAACGTTAAGGATGTCTGGGACCACCTCAAGAAGAACTTCGGTGCCCCCAGTATCGGCTCTGCCTACGCTGAGCTCAGCAAGCTCCTGGCAACTACCATCCCTGCTGGCTCTCACCCCGCTCCGGCAATCACCAAAGTGCTTAGCCACTTTGCATATCTCAAGGACACCGGCTTCGAGTTCCCTGCCCCCGTGCAGGCAATGATCATTCTGTGCAAGCTCCCTCCTACTATGGAGGTTGTAGCTCAAATTCTCAGCCAGACGTCGCCGGACGAGATTAAAAATCTGAAGCCCGACGGGATAGT
Organism: Scleroderma bovista; assembly: GCA_037178675.1. Lineage (NCBI taxonomy): Eukaryota > Fungi > Basidiomycota > Agaricomycetes > Boletales > Sclerodermataceae > Scleroderma > Scleroderma bovista. The sequence goes on along the minus strand of JAYMGJ010000020.1, from coordinate 177,334 downwards.
CAAGGCTGCCATGCTCTCATTCGAGCAGAAAGGCGCCTCTTTGCGCGCCGGTGGTAAGGGCCCACAGGCCAACAAGCTTAGCGCTGTGAAGCGCAAGCCAGCTGACCCCAAGTTTGCCCAGCAGCAGCAGCAGCCCCAGAGGCAGCAGCAGCAGCAAGGCGGGTCCAACAGCAGTACAAGTGGAAACGCTCCTGCCCAAGGACAGGGAGGCCGCACTCGACGTGGCGGCAAGAAGGCTCGCGCTCGCCGCGAAAATGCCCAACAAGCCACCTTCGCTACTTACGTCCACTACGATGGACCAGAGCCCACCGTCGACCCTCACGCCCTGGCTCACACCCCCGGTGCTACCAACTATGGCCCCCCCGCATTCGAAAACACTATCAAGGCCTTCGACTTGGCACACCGTCTGGGGGTAGAGCCCTCCTGCCAGACCATCTGCACCCTCAACCAAGTTGTGTCGTTGGCGAGTGCGAACCTGGACCAGCCTGAGGCTGGTCCCTCCTCGTTGAAGCGCCCTCGTCTCGAGGAGTGCATCACGATGTATGAGGAGGATGCCATCTCCCTTGGGGATGATGAACCTTTCGCCCACAAGCCTTTCGCCGACGACGAGTTCGACGAAATCAACGCAATGGTCCTCGACTGCTACAATGCGACGTCGATGGCGATGGGCGCAGAAGCCAGCCTCTTCAGGCAAGTACTTTCTGCACGTGTGCTGACCGACACTGACACGCTCCCTTTACATGTGCGCTTTACGCCAGCACTGTATATAGCGAGCAGTAACTACAATTTGTCGTGTTGTGTCTTGAGTAATGCATATATTTGTTCGTGTTCGAATAATGCACGCTGTGCTGGCTGTAAGGGAAAAATGGTTGACGATAGTAAACTTTCTGGTGCCTTCTGGCTACTAGACTCTGGCGCATCACACCACTTTACCAGTGACATAGGCGATTTCACCTCTTACAATGCACTAAAGCGAGCGCACTACGCCAAAATGGCTAATGGTGTAGCACTAATTGCTGGCATTGGCACGGTATTACTCCGGTGCCTAGACCACAACTCTGGGGATGAGAAAGTTATTACACTCACCCAAGTGCTCCATATGCCAGGCGCTACTGCACGCCTTATTTCTATGGGAGAAATGCTCCAGTGTAACTACAAAGTCACTGGCGATAAGAGAGGCATTAGCCTCACTCATAAAGCAGAATGCCTATGGTTTGGGCCAGACCCAGAAGACGATCGCAACGTCATTTTTGGGATTAGATCTATCCTGATAATTAGATCTAACTACATTGCCTCTGTGAGCAAAGTCGATTATGACATTATGCACCAGAGATTCGGGCACCCCTCGAAGGAAGTACTCTGACGCGCGCAAAAGCATATGCAGCGCTTCCCAGAGATCCACTTTCCAACTGAGGATTGTGTTTGCCCTGGATGTGCTCTTGGCAAGATGCCCAATCGAGCTTTCCCAGAGAACGAAAGACGTGCTTCCAAGCCCTTTGAGCTGGTGCACTCTGATCTCAAATCCTTCCCGGTTACGTCGTACCGGAAATTCAAATATGTTATCACCTTCTACGACGACTATACTTCTCACGCCTGGACTATGCCTCTTTGCTCCAAAGCTGCAGCGATTACGGCTGCCAAAGATTTCCTCAAAATGGTGCGCGTCCAACATGATACGCACGTCATTGGATGGATGTCCGATGCCGGCGGAGAGTATAAATCTGATCTGTTTGATCGAGCACTCCTTGAGAAAGGAATTAAAATATATCAAAGTGCTCCAAGAACTCCCATGCAGAATGGCCGCGCTGAGCGTTTAGGGTGCACTCTCATGGATAAAGCTGAGTCTATGCGGCATCAAGCCTGCATCCCTGACTCCTGGTGGGAATTTGCGTTCGCTCATGCAACTCACCTTTACAACTGTACTCCAGTAGCTCACCTGTGATGGCGCACCCCCCATGAAATGCTTAAGGGGGAGATGCCTAACATTGACCACCTACGTGTGTTTGGCTGTGGAGCATTTGTATACCTCCCAGCAACGGCTAGAGCGAATAAGATGGCTCCCAAGTCGGAGCTAATGACTTATGTCGGTGTTGCCCCTGGCAATGAGCGCAACTTTTTGTTTATGCGCTCCACCAATGCAGTATTTACCGCTGCCCACGCCGTCTTTGACGAGCGTCATTTCCCTCGCTGCCCTAAAAACAGGCGCGAACCTCTCGAGAACCCTTTCGGAAGGGCAAATCCGAAACCAGCCACTGATCGACCAGGAAATTCCCCTGATGATACCGACAGTGATGACGATGTGGAACACGACCATGGCTACCCACATCCCCAAGCACAGGATGACGATCCAAAGCGCGAGGAACCTGAGGCTCCTGAGGAAGAGCCTAATCAAATAAATCCTCCCCGTACACCATCTCCAGTGCCTCCACTGGCACCGAGAACGCCTTCACCGGCGAGAAATCCGCCACCTCCGGCACTGCAGCGCCCTGGCCAAGCTGAACGCTGCCAGAATGCACCGCGACCCCCTGCAGTGAATATCCCTGCCCGCCCCCAACGTGAACGTAGAGTGCCATTGCGCCCCAGTAATGTGTATGGTGAGTGGCGACACCCCATTGAGAAACTCTGGGACATCGAAAGTGCCTCTTGATGGCGAGAAACAGTGGGTGAGGCCCCTAGGCCCCCACAACTGGACACACCAGACCATATCCCTGGTGGTTTCCCTGACACCTCTGCAACACCCAGTGAGGAAGATGTGCAAAAGATGTGCGAGGAAGGGGGAGCAAACCTAGTCCATTATCTGATGGGCAAAGCCCTCGAAACCCGCGACCCTCAATATGAGAGTGTCCGCAACTGGTCCTATAAGGACATTGCTCGCTTACCCCAAGCTGAGCAGAAACTCTGGCGACTTGCTTGCCAAGAAGAGCTCGACGTGCTGCGAAAGTGCAAGGTCTTTGAGCTAGTTGACCGTCCCCGAGACCGGAAGGTCATAAAGAATCAATGGGTCTTCAATGTGAAGTTGGATGGCCGCAAGAAAGCCCGCTTAGTAGCGAAAGGCTTCTCCCAGGTCGAGGGATTAGATTTCGACCAGGTCTTCTCACCAGTCGTGCGCTTTGAAACAGTGCGCCTCATGCTTGCGCTTGCCGCACTTGAGAATTGGTATATTACTGGACTTGACGTTCGGAGCGCCTACTTGTATGGCAAGCTCGACGAAGAGATCTACATGGAACAACCCGAAGGGTTTGCAGTTCCCGGGCAAGAGCGCAAAGTGCTCCGCCTATGGCGTGCCCTCTATGGCCTCAAACAGGCCAGCCTAGCTTGGTGGCGCACACTCGATGAGTCTCTCAAAGAGCTTGGGTTTGAGCACCTTAAGTCTGAAGCAGGCATCTTCTTCTACAAGAAGAAAGGCACCAACATCGTCATTGGTATTATCTACGTTGACGACGCTTTATTCTGCGGCCCTAACAAGGCTGTTGTTGATGCCATTAAAGCGCAGTTCATGCGCAAATGGGAGTGCAGAGACCTTGGAGAACCTAAGGAGTTCCTCCGAATGTGAATCACTCGCAAAGGTCGTGCTATCCACTTGGACCAATGCGCGTACCTCCAAAAGGTCATCGAACGCTGCGGCATGCTCAACGCAAAGTCCGCAAGCACCCCACTGCTGGCTGGCTACTATGCCGCCAAGAATACAGAGCCTGTTGATGCGGAACTCCGCTCCCGTTTCCAGACGGTCATTGGGTCCCTTCTGTACCTTATGTTAGGCACAAGGCCCGACATTGCCTTTGCAGTCACCCATCTCTCGTGCCATGCCGCGAACCCATCCCAGGACCACCTCTCCAAAGCGCTCTATATCTGTCGCTACTTGATTGGTACACCTAATTATTCCCTAGTGTACAATGGTGGATCCGGTGCTGGCCTGATTGCATGCATGGACTCAGATTGGGGATCAGACCCTATCTCTCGCCTCTTGCAGACAGGTTTTTACCTGAAGCTTGCAGATGGCTTGATCAGTTGGACTTCTCGTGCGCAGAAGACTATTGCGTACTTGTCCACTGAGGCTGAATACATGGCTTTGAGCGATTGCGCTCGCCAAGTTACCTGGATTCGGAGTCTACTCGGTGAGCTCGGCTATAAGCTGAAAGCTATCCCGATTTGTGGTGATAATCAGGGGTCCATATTCATGGCATCCAACCCTGTAACGGAGCTTCACTCCAAGCACATCGACATCTGCTACCACGGAATCCGCGAGTCAGTCGCGAAAGGTAATGTGGAGCTATTCTTCATTGATGGTGCTGAGAATCCCGCCGATCTGCTCACCAAGAACTTACCCCGCGAGAAATTTGCGAAATTCAGAGCTCAACTAGGCTTACAGTTTCCCTCTGGCAGCATCTAGCACCTTATTCGCTGAAGTGCTCTACATGCAGCACAACGAGGGGGAGTGTTGAAGTCGCACGTGCACCTGGCGTAAACCGTCGACGAAGTGCACACAAGACTGCGACCCATATTAGTGTAGACTTAGTAATAGTCCTCTTTAGAGTAGATGTTACATGTCACACGTCACGCGTCACAGTCATGCATCACACTATTTGTTGTATATAAACAGTGTTCATCGCTTATATAATACAACAGCTCTTAACCAGCTACCGCTACCATCTCAGGTTGTGCACTCCACCCAACAGGTGAGTTGGAGTAGCAGTTCCTCTACGTACATAGGTATTGCTTCAACAACACTATCAGACCATCCAGACACCATCAGACATTCAGACACACATCAGACCAATCAGACTGACCAGACCATCAATGCAAGATGTGTTTGTGTTGGCAAATGATGGACTGTAAGAATGCTAAAATACAAGTGTATTTGCATGGTGATCAATGTACCTATTAACATAATAAGCCTTAAAGGCATCTAAAGACTCTGAGAAGTGGAGGTCGACAGGAAGAGATTCACTCCCATAAACCCCTATAAGGTGTGCACCCCGAACCACTGACTCCAGAGAAATGACCAACTGAATGCGATGTCCATCATTGTCCACTTCTGGTACCACGATCCACATTCCCGTCAACTCATCCGGCTCCTCCGCAATTGGCACAAACCAGTCAACTAATGCGCACAAGTAACAGTGCCCTTCATGTACACAAGAAAAGAAGAGGCGCACCCTTCCGACCATTAAACTACGGAAGCCCTCTGCATCTATCCCTCCCTTAGCCACATATATACAGTCATAACGTGGATGGCCTCCTTGCCAAGAGGGGGTTGCACGTATTATTTCATGGCGCATACCCCCTACACCCAACTGATCGCTTGGTGCACAGAATGTCGCTGTAGCGGAGTGAAACACCCATACTTTTCTGTGAAAGGCAGGACAGATGTGGATGTTCGCGCGATCCCCTGATATCTTGGCATCAGGGTTGAGCTGATCATAAAGAAAATGTCAGATCATGTCTTGCAGTCCTGGGAGACCGAGTTGCACTGCAACATGCGAAACCAAGCCAGACACACCATACACTGTACAAAGTGTGTCAACAGCCTAAGCAAATAATCAAAATGAGGGATGCACCAGGTCGAGATGCCAGTTTGACTGTATAAGTTGCCGGTTCATCATCCACCGCGCCACCTTCCTCATCTTCTACATCCACCCTCACAGCCTCCATTCCAACCGGGAGAAGGGGTCCATCCAACATTCCGTGCTCTGTGAACCATCTTCATGCCGCAGCTAGCTTGTCGAGGTGTTGATTCGTGACGAGCATCTGTCCCAGGGCATTGAACCTGTTGGAGCGTCGCCATGGTTCTTTTACAGCTCTGATATGCTTCGACTCCGTTATTGACGAGCACAACCCATTTGGCGCACCAAACAATTCGATAAGTTCGTGATAATGTACCATTGCATGTTGACGCGGGAGGGACAGATGGATACGTACACCAGATGTAATGAAAACAGTGCGTTCTTGATGGAAGCGAGCTACGGCTGTGTCGATCGCATCCAGAGTCACTTCGTTAAGGACAGACTGCCGGACTAAATAACAAAAATCAAGAAATGCAGATAGAGTGTGCACCATGCCCAGGGGAACATGGCCAGCTATGGCAGGTAAGTAAACCTCACCATTTACAAAGGTGACATGAAGAGATATGGTGGTTAGTTGATATCATGGATGGTTGGTATGTGTGACTCGCTCACCTTCATTAATGCCTTTGAATCGTCCCCGGTCCATTGTTTGAACCCACGGCCCTCTGGAAATCGCCTGAGCGCAGGAAACGACGGCACGGCTGCAATTCTAATGTGCATTTCAGTGTGTGTGTGGCCATGGACCACAATCACCTACCTCCGATCAATGTCAGCAATGATTTCACTGGCATGTTGCTTGCTGTGCTCAAGCTCCAAATATTCATTGATCCAAGTGACAAGGTGGTCCTTGAATGTTCCCTTGATAAGTTGATGAAGTAAATCTGGGGCAATAAGTTCGTGGATGTCAGCACGGGGAAAGTTTGTAGTGAAGGGCTGTCAGATTACAGTAAGCTAGGTTGAACAGAGAAGAACAAACATGCGCGCACCAAAATGTCATTGACAATTCCATAATCATCCGATAGCATACAAGGATCCAGGACTGCGATGAGCGCCTCGGACAGTTCATGGGAGCGGTGTAGAGACAGTCCTGTCTCTAGGTGTGTAGATTGGTAGTACTGATACTGGACTCTTTACCTTAGCTATGTAGGCTTGTACTTAGCTTACTAAGCAATATCCTTCTCTTCAGTGTATATCTTTGAGCTCAGTCTTGGAGTGACTGAACCACCCTTCCACTCTCTAGTTTCTTAGTCTCCTTAGTCCTTGGGAGCCTTGCCAGACCTCCAGAAGTCCCTGGGTTGAATGCACCTCATCTGAGGGAGCAGCCACCCAAACACATTGTTATCTTTTCAGCGGCGACCACCGCCACCATCCAGGTTATTGTTCTTGGCGGAGCACCTGACACTAAACAGTAAGATCAGTTGCATGGAGTGTGATGTCAACCTACCGTGCACACCATCCTTGTACTACACAGGTTAATAAGACCTGTTCTGGATAGTCCGTGATGTAAGGGCCAAGTCCATACACCACACATCGAAAATGCCCATCTGGGCACAGTGTGATGACTGGCCTGGTCATGTGTGGCTTCAGTGAGTCTAAGACAACTGCAATCAAGCTATGGAACAGTTGGCGGTGAAAACAGCAGAATGCTGCATCACTCTTGTGCGCCTCATCAGCTATGTTCATACAAATGAGTATGCAATCCAAAAAGTAGTATATTCTTACTCTTGGGAATGGCGAGAAACGCGAGTATTGATACAGCATCGCGGTGTGCTCAATGGACATTATTGTGTATGTTCCCAAGTGAGATGTAAAGGGGGTAGTACTCCGTGTGACCCATCGCAACCGAGACCGTAGTCTTGTCACTGCCAAGAACTACAGGCACGAACATCGCACTGTGTGTGTCGGCATCCTTTGCAATGGTGTCCTGAGATCAGCAGATTCGAAATTAGATACTTTGGCGGCAATTAGAAAAGAACTACTTACAGACTGGTCGAACACCCACTGCCCCGACATCAAATCACATACTTTGTGGTGCCCATCTTCATCAACAATGACCTTTGCAGCATAATCTATCTCGTTCTTGAAGTCAGGGTTCGCGAGTTGATGCTCAAGGACCACCTTTGGATCGCGGAACCAGACATCATACTTGGCGGTCATCCAAGTAGGGGGGTCATCAGGCATTGCGCCTGAATATGTCACTGAGAACGACTGCCAAGGGGAGTCCCCATGTCTTGTAGCATCAATCGTATCATACATGTCCTTGTGCGAACGAAACGGTGGGTCCTTGTCGTACATTGAAGCCATGATTGCCAGCAATTCATCAATCTTGGCGGCTGGCATCTGTTCGCGACTGTATAGGAATTCGGCGAGCTCAAAGACCACCCTGCTTTCATAGGGTCCGTAGTCGCCAGGAAGGGGACTCGGGTTCGGAGGCGGTGGAGAGTTAGGTGGTAGGTAATGTCCAGCACGATCACACGGAGTTCCTGCATGGCAATGGTAAGTGTCTGTATAGGATATGTTGAGGAAAGTATACACACCGTCAAGTAAAGGATGAAAACTCGTGTGCCGCCCTTGAGGACGTCGCCCTGCACCTACATTGGGCTCATCCAGCCCATGCGGATCCACGTCATCTGGGAAGTCATAATCTTGATAGACCTCGTCCGTTTCAGAAGGGTCGGGACATTGTGGTCGAATCCTGGAGTGGAGGTGCCGCCTTTGTATATGGCGCTTCACACCACCCCGAGTTGAACAAGCCTTGGTACAGCCGTTGACACCACAGACATAAATTCTGTGGCCAAACGGGCGTTCTGCCGGGCGGCGAGGCATAGCGAACGTGTGGCTCTATCGACCGGCGCTGCTCCCGTATGAGCTGTCATTCGGAGTAGATATGTCATATAAGAACTGTGCAGTTTTGAGTTAGGGTGGCTGAGGGCGAAAAAAAACAAACATACAAGGCAAGGACTCGGTATCCCGAAGGCTAACCTCCCTCCTAGTCACCTAATGCCGCCATGACAAGCCTGCCGGCACGCACTATCAGCATGCGATCATCCAACAAGCATGCCCATCCTGGAAAGCCCAACTTACCTGTAGCTCGATGTCCTATGGACGTTGTACAGGCCAAGAAGACAGCCAAGGCAATCAAAAGCTCCCAGAGGGCAGCCACTATTCAGGCTGGTATTCAGCGTGCTGCGTGTATTGAAGACGATCTGGCAATGAAAGTATCAAACCAAACTCAACGTTTCAAGAAGCCTAACCTGGGTGTGCAAAAGAAGGCGATCCAGTCACTGCAGAGCGAGGATCCGCGCCAGCAAGCGGAGAGTGATCTTGAAGACGTAGATCAAGTTGTCAATGAAGAGGAAACATTGGTCAACGGTGAGTCCGATGGCTAGCTGGTGCAAAATATATGGTAGACTTACGTGCATACATGCTTGGAGTGCCGGATGGTGTCTCAACTCCAAGTGGATCAGAATTCGAGCTGGAGGAAGAAGACGGAGAAGACGAGGGCGATAAGCGCCCAGACGTCGTGCAAGGAATCAATTCTAAAAGGAGAACAAAGGAGTTACGGAAGGACCCCATGCACCTACTTAGGCCGTCTTACACGGCCACCCAAAGGTGAAAATCGGCCGAGTGTCACGGACCAGCGGATGGTAGCCCAGGAATAATTTGTTATCGATTGCCACGGATGGGCTACCTACTTAGATATTATCACAATGTAATATGGGTGAGCTAGATTGTCAATTAAGGGGAGGGTGAATGGGTCAAATTAAATATTGTCATGGAAATTAATGGGAGCACATAATTTGTGCTCACTATATCATTCGGGTGGGCCCAGGCCTGCCTTTCATTCATGTCATTGGACAAGCCCATATTGTATTATCATGTAGGTGTATAGGTGAGCTAAACCAAATCAGAGTAGCAGGGGGCACCAATACACAAATGGCACCACGGTAATTACCCCGGGATTATTGTCAATAATCAGGGGTGTTCCTACCGTGGGTAAAGTGTCACTACTGCGGGGTGGTAATCACTACCGCGGTTAATAATCACTAGGTTGGTAATCACTATGAGGGGTTGGTCATCACTACCGCGGGTTGGTAATCACTACCGCTGGTTAATAATCACTACGTTGGTAATCACTGAGGGGTTGGTCATCACTACTGCGGGGTATGGGTCACTACCGCAGGTTTGTAATCACTAGGTTGGTTATCACTATGAGGGGTTGGTCATCACATCCACGGGGTATGGGTCACTACCGCGGGTTGGTAATCACTACCGCGGGTTAATAATCACTAGGTTGGTAATCACTACGAGGGGTTGGTCATCACTACTGTGGCTTGCTTGTTACTACCGCGGGTTGGTTGTCACTACCCTTGGTATGTGGAATGATTGCATGCAGGTATAATTCCATATTGTGTGATAATGTAAACCACATGCACCTCCTTAGGCTGATGCATACAACCACACCAGAATAAAAATCGGCTAATCAGTACAACACAGAACAGGACTATGCTAGAACCATGGTCAGTTATAATAATGGCGCAGTAGGTATGACCCATGATTTTATAATATAGGTATATAGGTGAGCATGTTCAAATCAGTCCAACACAAGGGACACCACTACGCTAATGGCACCGCGGTAATAGCTATTTCAAATAAGCAGTCACTACCGCGGGTGAAGTGTGACTACCATGGGGGGTGTAATAACTACAATAGGTAAGGGGAACTGCTGCGGGGATGTAATTACAATAGGTAATGGAAACTGCCGTGGGATTAATTCAACTACCGGGGGTTAGGTTTAGGGACCACTAGTGTATGAAACAGGATGGAACCAATGTTTGGAAAGAGGACATGCTGCAGCATATAGGCGACTTATTGGTATTTGATGTCAGTAACACACCTATTACTGTGGGAACAAAAATACATAGTGACTGCAGGTATATTAAATGATGACTGGTATATAGGTTTATCCTATATAAAGGAAGTATTAAATAAAAACTAACACTAGGGTTGTTGGATCGCTCTGTGCATGGCAATTATTCAAGGACTATGAATGGTGACATAGTATCAAGTGGAAAAGTATTAACCACGGCAACATTTCCACCGGAACAAAAGTATCAACCGCAGTGACCACCATGGGAGGCATATATTAACATGAAATGGAAAATATAATTTGATTGCATTATTGGGGTCATAGATGGGTTATGCAGTACACCGATGCAACCGCGGTAGCTACTGTTGGGTAGTAGAATGACACCGCAAAAGTGGCACAATCCACGGTGGTGACAGCTCATGCAGGGTAGATAGTACCACACACAATTCAGTGAAATGTACCATTCAAATGAAATTATTTACGACGAATTACTGGACCCCTGGTGATAAGTGGGTGGGACTCAGTTGGCATACCAGGGCTGCTAAATAATTAACAGCATCTGTGCACAATCGGGGGTAGAATATTTTTTGGGTGAAACAAACAAATTGCATTCATAAAGTAAAGGACAAAAAAGAATTTAATACATGTGAACCAAAAAAACAATGTCTGGTGGCAAAAAGAAATGTTGTAAAAAAGAAAGTACAAAGATGTATGAATAAAGCAAATAGTCTGTGCAAAAACAATGTATGAATGGAGATAAAAAAAATATTAAGTGTCCATTTTATTCCCTTCCACAGCGCCTACACATCCCTCATCTGAAACCGCGGGTGCGGGAACTGAGTTATCGGGGACATTGGTGGGACTTATGATGATGATGGGGGGAGGAATCGCTTGGGGATCCAGAGGCATTCCATCACCTTCTGTAACGTTGGGAGACTACAGGGGATGTAAGTAGCGAACCATGGGTGAATCAATAGGACTTACCACGGTGGTGGGGACAGAATCCCTGGCTTCATCCACAGCCATTGCATCGTCTGTGGAGATGATGAAGGGAGGGTGGCGTGATGGAGGCACATGGTCATCGCCAGCAGGGCTGGGAGACCGAGGCGGATGTCTGTCTTCTACCGTGGTTGGACCCCAGAGAGTGTTCAAGAGGTCGGGGGCAATGGATCCCACATGGATCGCGATGGTGGTGGATGCATCAGGCAAAGATGATGCAGGCGGCTGTGGGGGCGATTCCATGCTTGCAACCGTGGGTGGTGTGGGATCCGGTCCATGGTCTGCAGGAGGGACGTCGGGGGAGCATGCAGCAGGCGAGGGCGCACGGAAAATCGATGCAGGACTTCCAAGTGGGGTGGAAGTCTGCATGGAAGGGGGAGGGGGCAGTTCTGGATGGACAATCAGCGTACCTGACCTCAGACTCTCCATGAGCTGGCGAAGAGTGTCCATTTGAACCTCTTGCACCTCCAGCCTACGTGTCACATTGCCCAGCTTCTCCTTCAAGTCCGAACATTCGCTGCAGGCGCTTGTAGTTGTTGCTGTGGTCGTATGTTCACTGTGTTTGGCATTTGTACCGCAGTCCCTTGATTTTGAAAGCCATCGCAGTTGCACTATCAGCACTCCATCAAATTCTGTTTAGATTTTCAGCAGAACAGAGCGAAGGAAATATTTAACCTACTTTCACATCTGCCCCTTGATGGGCCAAGTGTGGAAGGTCCAGCTGTGGCTGCTGGACGTGGAGAGGGGACATCCATGGGTGCGGGACTTTTGGCTTTGCGTTTGTGAGCGGAACGGGGAGGGTTGGTACAGGTTGGGGCAGCAGTAAGTGCTGGTGATGGGGCGGGGTTGGCTTGGCTTGTCCGTGTAGCTGGTGCATGGGACTGCGATCGTGACCTGACGCCCTTGAGTGACAAGCTGCACTCATAGGCCAATCTTCTGCACAAACTGTTGCCTTGATACACACGAGGTCGGTCCCTTCCATCGGATTCAGAGGTGGACTGGAAGCTTCTTTGAGGACTTCTCTCTTCGCCTGGTGGGTCAGTTCTTTCACCATATCCACATGTTAATTAATAAAGCAGATTGGATTTGTAATGCACTTGGGCCACGGTGGAAAACCATGTCCTAGTGGAGGGTATAGCCACGGGAATAATGCAAGTGATGATGAAGATGCTTGGGAAGATGTGGAGGACGATGGGAGCCCACCTCATCTAGCTAGACCATGGGACCGAAGTTTCCTAACTTTGGTGCACACTAATGGGGTGCACTTTTGCGACATTCAGTACTGCAGCTGTGATGGTTCAGAGGATTCACATCTGCAACTTATGATGGCTGGCCTTTTCCCTGCGACAACAAAAAGTCCCAGGACTGCATTTACCTTCCAGGTGCTGGATGATTTTATCCGGGACAATGTGGAATGCGGCACCACTGCGATGAACTACTATAGTAAATTGCAGAGACTAACATCCAATGCATTCCCACATGCGGTGCCAGTAAGTGAGGTAACCTTTTGTTTACCGTGGCACTGGCACCGCGGATGAAATAGAATAGGTACAGAGATCTGCTGAGGTTGTCAAGGGCATGGAGATTGTTGAAGCTTCTCAAGTGGCAAGGATTCCACGGAATCTCGGAGGAACCTGGGCCAGGGGAGCTGGTCCTCTTTTGCCCCACATGTCCCCAACCTGGGGTAAATTTACCGCCTGCGGGAGGGGTCGATCTCACACAGTGAGTATAGGTTGTAATTATTCTATTATTTGCAAATACAACTGATTTGTACAGCTGGAAATATTCAAGGATCATTGCTATGGATGGAAATTTCAAAGCCGAACATATGTTGCTCAAACAAGCTCCAAACGAAGTCTGGTTGATGGATGGAAAAGGGTTCATGGTAACATCGCAGCCTTATAAGTCCTATTTAGCAGGAAGCGCAAATCGAGTGGAGGTATGACCTCTTTTACTTGAGCCACGGTAATTCCTCATGTTGCCATTAGAAATCGGACTGTAGCAATCATCGTGCGGTCAATCAGGCCAATACTAGTCGAAGTCAGTTGGCATCAACTGGAATTGGTGGATGTGCCTGTGCTAGACATGGGTGCTTTGTTCCGCATGCCATGGTTGATTTCCAAAAAGGAGAGCAGTATGTCTGCGGCTCCCATATAAAATCACTTCATTGACCCGTGGATAGGCAAGTCAACATGGATTATTCCTTGGTGCATGCAGTGCATCACAGAATGGACCACCAACAGCGGGTGGTAAACTTCTATGACATCAATTGTCAATACAGCAAAAACCTGTATCAGCATATAGAAGAGAACCGGTTTTTGTCTCTCCCACCCAGACTGAAGATTCAACCCGGCATTGGTATATGGCATGTCCATGGACATCAATCGGAATGTTTCATGAGGTATTCCCCTAATTTCATTCCTGGAGTAGGCAATGTGGACGGGGAAATAATGGAGACTCTCTGGTCGTCCTTAAATATTATTTCCCCCTCCACCCGGGGAATGGCTGCCCCTCATCAGCAGGAAATGCTGAACTTCCAAATGAATGACAGTAATTTCTTGAAGATGGTCCACATGCGTGAGTGATCCTTAATTGCAGGTATTGCACCGGTATTCAAATATTCCAGCTTTGTCATTGAAGAGGAAACTAACTGCCGCCCAACGGAATCTTTCATCATCTCGTTATGCCTTTGCTACTTTGGATACAACTGTGCCTGAAGACATTCGTGATATTTGGAAGGCCCAAGAGTCGAAGGCACTTGTGGAGAGGCTATCCAATCCAACGGCCATGGATATATTTGAAGTTCAGTTAGAAAAGGGTATGTCCTTGTGTAATACATACAGAACAAGGCTGAAATCCCATGGCAAGCACCAAGTATTAAATCCATGGAGATTAGCCTCATAGAAATGCAAGCCGCGGCAGGGGCACTGCAAGGATCTGCCACATGGATGGCAAGGGCCTTGAAGGTGGAGGAGTCTCAGATAGTGCTCTTATTGGATGCACGCAGGATCGATTCAAGAACTACCGAAAGCCAAAGGCTTGACATTTCCCGCTGTCGCGACAGGCTACAGTCTCAAATCAATAGCTTGTTGCAGACCGCGGCACCATTTGTTGGGGCCGACTGGGACAGTGGACTTGATAGCCGTGACAATGGTGACCCAGGGAGTGATGAAGATGGTATTTTCGTTACTGTATCCCCAGGGAATGCAGAACATGCCATACTGCCACTGCCTTCCTATATGGGATTGCTGCGGTGCAGTGAATTGGAGCTGAATGGCCTGGTGGAGCAAGAACTTCAGCTCAGACAAGGCCAGGCCAATGATGCTCTGCATGAAATACAGCTTGCTCTCGCAGACAAGGCAATTTTATTTCGCACAGAGGTCCAACATGGGAAAAATTATGCTGTGACAACCCACACTTGGAAAAAGGTATCGGACCTGGACACCTTGGTCAAAAGATATTCCGCGGTCTATAATCAGTGTCGAAAGCAAATGGTTGCTTTGGGAGCTGACCAAAGCATTCTTGACCAGTATCAAATACTGAACAAGAAGGATCTCACAGTGAGTACTGCGGTGTCCGATCCCAATGCAAGGGGCCATCTCCATGACTCCTTGGCATGGTTCTGGACTATGGACATTCCAAAGGACACTGATAAAAATGATTGGATGTCAGAGTGTAAGCTTTGAAATCTTCAGTCATATATACCTACTTAACAATTTCAAATAGTTTACCAGGTTCATTGGTTAAGGGCGAAGGCAAGACAAGATCGATGGACTGAGGAGGTGGACCTCATAATTTCAGAACAGGGTTGGACACATAACTTCTTCAGAAACTGGGCAAACTTCTGGGAGGAAAAAGCAGCGAAAGCAGCATTGGACTGTGACCGTGGCATGGCATGTTATTCAGCAAGGCAATATGACATGTACAACAAATTGAGTAAACTTTGCCAATAGATGATTGTTTGTATTATTTTTACATCCTGGGAATTGGAGATGATGAGTCGTGGCTGCGGTGTGCAAAGCTATGGTTGGCAAACATGCTGTGCCAATATTGGTGAATAGCACTTACCCTACCATGTCACCTAAGCCCATTACCATCCAAGGCCATCCAAAATATCTCACAGGATACTTGAGTTACTATACCTTTATGCAGCCATGGTGTTAATGGCTTCCCCAATAAGTATTCTTTTGATTGTTCAGAAGCCAACCTTTGAACACCACATGCATAATAATTCTACATTTTATGTGTCATTATGGAATACATTCAATGGTCTGTTCCCCTCCAAAGTTTGTCCGCGGACACCACCCACTTCTCCTCCAGCTCATCGGGAGAATCTGTTAGGTATTCCACCATGCTCATGCGGTCGACGAGATGATGTAATCGTGCATTTTGACAAAAGATCTTCTCATCCACTTCGTTCAAGAGATGCTGGGTTTGTAATTTGATATCCTCGATCCCCAACCCCGTGGTTTCATTGACTTTGAATAGGCTCGGAATGCCATAATCCCCTGGCTGCAATGAATGATGATTAGCAATGTGTTTTCATATCGTTGTGAACTCACCTGGTTCTGCGGAAAGAATTGCTGTGCCTCTCTGACTAGCTGGCTGAGTGTTTGCCGTGGTACCACATTGCCAGGGATACCCCATACTCACCATTCTCCCGGTGTGGCCCGTGGACTGTGGACTCTGGCTTCCGCGGGATACACCTTGAAGACCTCGATGGTTTTGATCTGGCGCATCAATGTTGGTGCATCTGGGTCCCCAATAGACACCCATTCCATGACTTGAGCTGCAACCATGGGAACCTGCATCACCAGCCCATGCTTGTTGCACACCGCAAGTAATCGCTCCAAAATTGCCTGCAGGATTGGTCAGCCCATTTGATGTGATTGGAATTCAAGCATCGCACCACTTCCGCCAATACATGGGCATGCCAATTGATCTTCTCCCACAGCGAATCTTCCCCTCTCTGCTGCAAAGCATGTACAAACCGACGGAATCTGATACCCACATATTGTAAAGTAGCCGAGAGTGTGCATGCATGAATACTGGAGGAATCCATGGGTGTAGAATGGGGAGTAATGATTGATATTTATAATTGATCCACCAACATTCCCACGTACGGCCTACCATTGTTTATCAAACAATGACCCCCCACCCAGTTGGCATTGATCAATATCACCCATTGCTCCCACGGATATATAATTAGTTCATCCCTTTTCTCCTATCTATATGTGATTAGTATGTCTGGATTTCAATTAGATATCTAATCTCCCCGCGATGACATATAACCGCGGTCGCAATATAAGTAATTCGCTGTGAATGCCAAATGTAAAGACAGAATTGGTCAGGGAATTGACACCTCATTATTGCCTTTTTCTAATATGAATTGGCGATCTATTTTGTGAATCTCTCACCGTGCCTAATGGCTGCAGCAAGTTGACCCATCGATAACAAATATCCCGCAAGATAACAATCATTCCAATGTTGGTATTATCCTCTCTTCTTTGTCAGATAATTTCTCTCCTCCTGCATTTGATATCAGCAATCAATCATATGTACTGATACATCACCATTGTCCGATTGGTCACCGCGGCTGGGAGCAACCTCTCCCGCGGACTTTATACCAACCTGTGACATTTCAAATTGTATCAATTGCTCACCTTCTTATGTATTATTTACAGGTTTGGCCAATCAATGCTTACTGATGTGGGTTCCACCCACGGCTGATCTTCTAACATGATTTGTATCTACATGTTGGCACCGCTCCAAAACAGTAAATTCCATTTCCTGTCTTTATTTTTCCTATATAATTTATTGATAGGTTTGAATTTCGTTGATTATCCAGCTATCACCCCTCAATCTACCCATGGTCGCCACATAAATATTCTAGAATATCCCGGCTTTGCTTGTGTCCTATTTAGCTCCCCTTCATGGCTGCTCCTGTGTCTTACCCCACTGATTATCATCTTTCCAACCAAGTTGCTGGTTATATGTGACACCGCTTTTGTTCCTTGGCATTCCTGGACTCTGGCACTGCGGCACCACCTGTTCCCCTTGACCTCCCAGTTGACCTTTCCGTTGGGATGCACCAGATGGTTGCAACTTTAGTGACCGCATATAATCATTGCAGTATGCCTCGTTCATGTCTCTTCCTCCAGTGCTCATCTGTGTCCAGTTGACTCTGGTGTTGACCTCATCCGGCTCACTGAATCATTGGCATCCATGGAGCCTGGGACCACCACAGATAGGGAGCAAGCCTTCCTTACCAAGTTCCCTGCTACTATTTCAGGTCTTATCGATGAACCAGCGATGATTTTTGGGGAGGGGGGAATTGTAGCTTTGTGGTATCTTCCTGGTGCCCTGGCATGCCCAACACAGGTATGATCCGATACCTCTTCTGTTCATCATTTTCTATAATACCTGTAGACAAATATTCTGCAGGCATTAAGTCCACTCCATACACAACTATCCGCCAGTATAACTGGCCGGACATGGCACTCTGACCTGTGGTACTTTCATCTGGCACAGGCCTTTGTGACTGGTTGTTTGGAGCTTTCTCCTGCAAGGCATCAAATGGGTCATTATGTGAGTGCTTACCATTCCTGCCATACATTCGTTAATGAAAATATATTCAGCATGAAAATGCTTCCATGTCCAGGGACCTTAATACCACCACGGGATTCCAGTGGTTACAAGCTATGGTTCAGCCGACCTCAATTATATCGGGTGCATTGTCAATCATGCATCCACAGCTGTATGACGATGGAATGCGAGGAATTAAACTATTGGGAGATTGGTCTTCCACAAACGACCCCGGCATGAACAGGGCCTTATCCCTCTGGCCCACCCCATTTACCAATATTTCCCTTATTGCAAACCGGTCCACCCCCCTCCACCGTTGTAGAGACAGTCCTGTCTCTGGGTGTGTAGATTGGTAGTACTGATACTGGACTCTTACCTTAGCTATGTAGGCTTGTACTTAGCTTACTAAGAAAAAATCCTTCTCTTCAGTGTATATCTTTGAGCTCAGTCTTGGAGTGACTGAACCACCCTTCCACTCTCTAGTTTCTTAGTCTCCTTAGTCCTTGGGAGCCTTGCCAGACCTCCAGAAGTCCCTGGGTCAAATGCACCTCATCTGAGGGAGCAGCCACCCAAACACATTGTTATCTTTTCACCGTGATCCACAATCCCGTGCCAGTTGGTACAATGTCATAGTAAACGTGGGTGAATACACTGACTGTGTCATGGCCATCCCTACCCTCGGCATCGAGCTGGTGTACAAGCCAGGTACCGCGGTCGCATTCTCCGGGAGGCTTCTTAGGCACGGGGTAAATGCTGTAGAAGGAAACCGGCACTGTTTGACCTACTATATGAGGGATAACATTCACCATTGGGTAAGGGTTCCAAGGTGTGCGGATTGGATGAGGATTGATAGTGTGACCCGCGGTATAACCTGCAGTGGGTCATCAAGCCTGGGTAGGTACTGGTTAGACCTGGGACCTTGGTTGGTGGCCAACCCGCGGTGGGTCAGCAGTAGCTAGCTAACCTGTGGTGGGTAGCCAACCTGCGGTATGTATTGAACCCGCGGTGTCACCTGCATGGGATAATCAACCCACAATGGGCGGTCACCCCTGGGTAGGTACGTGGTTGGTAGTACGACCGCGGTTGGTAGTCAACCCGTGGTGGAGAGTCATCAGTGGGTAGCTAACCCATATTGGTCAGCTAACCCGCGGCATGTATTGAACCTGCGGTGTAACCTGCAGTAGGTGGTCAACCAGGGGTAGGTACGTGGTTAAAGCTGGGACCACGGTTTGTGGCCAACCCATGGTGGGTACTCACTCCACTGGTTAGTAAACCTGAACTATGTAGTCAACAAGGCCAGCTAACCCATGGTGGGCAGCTAACCCACGGTTTTTGCAGTGGGAGTCGACCCACAATGGGCGGTCACCCCTGGGTTGGTAGTGCGACCAGGGTGTAGTCAACCCCCGCTGTGTAGTCAACAGTAGTGGGTGGATAACCGGTGTTGGGCAGCTAACCCGCGGTGTGACCTGCAGTGGATGGTCAACCCTGGGTAGGTACATGGTTGGAAATAGTTGCTGGCCAACCTAACCCACGTGAGTAGTTAACCCTGGTTAGTAGTGGGCCCATAGTGGGACCGTGGTTTGTAGTAATCCCGCGGCGTGTAGTAATCCTGCGGTGTGTGATGCCTGTATATGTATAGTCAGCTGTAGTAGTCCATCAATGGTAAGTAGTCAACCCGCGGTAGTCAACCCCAGTAGTTCACCCGCGGTAATGGAGCCAGTTCTGCTGGTAGGTTGATTAGATTCGTTCCTACTGTATGCAGTAGTATCTATTTTTGCTAGCCCACCCCATACCTTTGCATTCCAGTAAATCTGGGCTCATCCATTAATGTGCACCCAGTAAGATTGTGGCCCACCAAGATGTCATGATGACAATTCCTATATCCCTACCACAACCCCTCCTTAACTACCACCATAGCCCACCCATATCACATGGTAAAAAAATCATAGTGTGTAAGCCCACCCGTATTACTCGGTGATACTCCATCCATGGGCTCCTGTCCACTGGCCTGTGACACTCGGCCGATTTTCACCTTCGGGTGGCCGTGTAAGACGGGACAAGGTAGGTACATTATGTGACGGAAGCCAACATGAGATGCTATTACACAAGCACACCGTGCCCTCGACCCTGCAACACCTACTGCTGGAGGAAAACGTGCTCGTGAGGCCCTCTCAGACGAACCATCAGTCCAAGGGTAAGTTGGCAGTTCTCTTAGCTATTAAGTACTAAACTATTCGGATGACAGCACCGGCAGCGACAGGACTCTCAAAAAACAATATTTAGAAGGCACGGGAACGAAGCGCAACACACAACCAGTGGCGGTCAATCGTATGACAAGCGGGCTGAGAACCGGCTTCCATCCCAGCAATGCGCAAGCAAAGGTGACCCAGGGTCCGACACCATCCCAGACTCCCAATCCTTTGAGTGCGTCCTCAGGTCTGACTTATCGAGGCTCACCCATCACTCCCACACTGCATACTTTCGGAGGGTTCCCTACTAGTGACGAAGGCAATGACTTTGAGTCATCATCAGACACCTTCTCCGGACCTACAAAGAGCACTAGTCAAACGGTTTTGAAGGCAGTAAACCCAAGGGTGGTACGTGTTACACTTATGCCCTCGACCCTTGTGACTGATGGCCTTGTGCTGCTTTGGACGTAGTCCACCGCGACAGTTATACCGAATGCACCGCAACAACGCCTTCAGCGGTCCATGGTCATCACCAATGCGGTAACGTCGACCAAGTCCCGTCAAGCCCCCTCAAACAATGATCTACCTGCCGGGTCTGTACGGATGTTCACTACGTGCTTTGTACCTATTCTGCGGAAGTATGTCGGCTCCTTGCAGAACCCCTGGGTCACCGAGGGACTGGCGACCCCCATGCAATATATATGGGATCATGTGATGCAAGACTGGCCACACACATTCGATGAGGACAACAACAAGATCTACTGTTTGGTAAGTGGCCATCCGTTATTGCTACCTACAGCTGACCTTACTACTATCATATCTGCTTTGACAGTGCATGCAAAAAATTTACGATTGGCGCACGCAGTTCAGTAAGGCTGCGTTAGATGCCGTGGAGGCCCACTGGGCATCGGATGCCAAGTACTCCAACCCTCAAGTGCGCAAAGATTATGTGGAAGAAGCACTGAGCCCCGGACTGCCATTCATGTATGGCCGTATCAAGCCCCTTGACGACCTGGGCACAATTCAGGTGCGTGGTATTTGTAAACAAGGCAATCTGCTGACGCTTTTCATACATAGATGTCTAAGTCTTTTCTCTCCCCATTCATCCTACAGACCTTTGCAAGTCATCTAGTGGCTCTCGCGCCAATTGAGAATGATCTGGAACTCTATGAAGGGTTCACTGCCACTCCTCCCTTCGGTGCACTTGTGCTCACAGTAACGGCAGTACAGTGGCCATGGGATTGTGATTCCAGGGGTTGATATTGATACAGTTATTTAGGTGGAGTGGGCATTGCACCTCTATCGCTCGGGTCACAAGGAAGAAAGCACGAAGAAGGGTGATCTATCCTTCTCTGATACACATTGGGGCACAAAAACATCGTACTACGTCGAGTCCGTTCGTAAGGTACACATGAATAAGTACAACCAGCTCATCGCCGCGGCACGGCCATACTGTGGGGGCCACCGTCGCCTCACTGGGAATCACACTCGCACTATCTCAAACACGGAGGACACAGCAGCATATGGAGACGAGCATGCCCAGATTATGGTGTCTTCTGACATCGAACCAGAGGTATAATCTATGGTCTCGTTGCTGCAAGTTAGCTAACTAACAATCCTTAGTCGGATGGCGTAGTGGATGATGTGGTGGACAATGAGTAGCTTGAACCAGAGGTATTCTTTACAATCCTGTCACTGGAATTTGGCAACTGATGACTATTGTGTTATTGTGTCCTCAGTCGGACGCCCTGGCGAACGAGACTTGGCTGCCTTCCACAAAGCTGGAAGATGGATCACTGTACATACATTACAGTACCAATTATACCTACGAGCAGCCCAATTATAGATTTGAATCTGCTATTATTCCATGTCTGGTGTGATCTGATGCCTGCTGGGAAGTGTCTGGGAGGTGTCTGGGGTGTACCTGGCTGCTGTCTGATGGGAGCTGTGAGCAGACAGAAGAGGCTGGGAAGAACCTGGGATATGTGTCTGGGGTGTATCTGGCCACTGTCTGATGTGGGCTGAACTGTCTGTGTCCAGACAGATGCCAGACAATAATGCCTGACCCAGAAAGGAACATGCCTGATTTCAGACATGGGTCTGTGACACCTGACATGTCTGACGCATCTGACATGTTCTGTCCCAGACACTTCAGACACACGTCGAATTGCTGATGTATTTGAGGAGTGTGTTGTTATCTTATCTGTCTAAAGTTGCGGTGACTAATCTGTCATTTACTTTAGATGGCTCAAGAAACTTAATCTCCGCATGAAGTGTGAACAGCGAAATATATGCCTTTATGTCGATAACTTCAGTGGGCACAAAATCACTTATCAGCCATCCAATATTTCTCTTGAATTTTTTGAGCCAAACATGACCTCATTTGTCCAGCCCTGCGATGCTGGCATAATCCATTGTTTCAAGGCACTTTACCACCATAATTTTTGTTCTCGGGCAATAGATCTGGATGCCGCTGGGGAGCGCGACATTTACAAAATCAACTTACTCGAAGGGATGACAATGGCAAAGGCAGCCTGGGATGCTGTATCAGCCAAAACAATCCAGCATTGCTGGAATCATAGTAAAATCCAGCTGTAAGTATTGACCAACACATGCATAATTGTACAGTCACTAATGCTCTAATACGTTGTAGTGACAATGAGTTGGGACCGTCGTCTTTGTATCCCACTCACGCAGATCCTGTCGCCTGGGATCTCATCCATCAGTATGCCGCGGGAATGATGTCACTCCCAGACATAGAAACTGCATTATCTACGCATCTCGGAGATTGCTATGTCAACACGAACTGGGAACCAGTACTG
Organism: Scleroderma bovista; assembly: GCA_037178675.1. Taxonomy (NCBI): domain Eukaryota; kingdom Fungi; phylum Basidiomycota; class Agaricomycetes; order Boletales; family Sclerodermataceae; genus Scleroderma; species Scleroderma bovista. Next base: position 154,305 of record JAYMGJ010000020.1, on the reverse strand, counting down.
AAGGCCATCATGGAATCAGAAGACGACGAGTCTGCACTTGATGCAGTTGCCACTCACCGCACAGCCGCACAGTCTCGCTCTGGAATCAAGATCTGTATTCCCGTGCGACAACTTGCATCAGCTGAAGCAGAACTGATGGAATCCGTCTGTTGGCTGAAGGAGCGCAACCGGATTCATGGCCCACTTCCATCTGTAGACAATGTTGTTGAACCTCCAGAAGAAAGGGATCTTCCTGAGCCAGTTTTGGATGGCAGTGTTGGGGCCATTGCTGACGAAGTGCGCAGGGAGGTGGCCATTGCAAATGGCGAGATTGCTGATGAAGTTGATGATGGTGAGAACGATGATGAAGACAGTGACGAAGCACTGGCAGAAGCTGCGGCACTGCCATGCGATAAGCTAATCGAGCTGTGCAAGCAGCTTGAAGCCAGTTGTATGTACTATGGGGGTGATGCCCAGTTTTCATTCAACTTATCACGCGATCTGATCAAATTCAGAGCTCTCCTACAACGGGAGGCACTCCTTACTTCCAAACAGACTACTACCCTTGATGCATTTTTCATTCAGTAATATACGGTACATGCTTTGTATTCTCGCAGTTAGTACTGGGTACTATCCTTGTCACATATAGTTATTACATGTCACACTAATGTCACAAATATGTGACATTTGTCTCTGCATAATTGACACAATGCATAAACTTTTGACCGGTCCCGTTGATATGCATTTTGCCGTACTCAACTGTAGCACCAAAAGCATGCAAGTTTTCACTCACGGGCCTAGATAGATGATAACTGTGGACTCCTTGGGGCGCATTTTGATCTTTTCGGTGCATTGGAAAATTACTTGGATTTCTTCACCTGTGGTGTAGTGTCGGGTGGCATGAAAAACATTAGGTATGATACTACACCCACCATCAACATTTGCTGCCACCACTGTAAACTCATGTCGGTGGCCCAAAAGCGGGGGCAGGATTTCATAGACTTTGCAGTCTGTAACACTTATTTCTTGGTCCAGAATTTGGACCAGTCTTGATAAACCCTCCACACAACAATGGTTTGTAGAGTGACTATCAGGAAGAAATTTTGAATTGGGGATGAGTGCATAGAAGGTTTCAGTGTGCATGGTAGTACTTGCTGAGGCACTTGAAGTTAACACTGAAGGTCCATTTCTGCCTCAAAAGGAGGCTCATGGAAAGCCCCTAACAGGAGTAATTAGTCTCCTAAATACTATTTACAAGTGCACTACCCTAGTATGGATGGTTTCTATAGGAGTAACAATGGGAGCACAATGTTTGTGCTCTGCTGAAAATACTACTACCAAAGCATCTTCTTTGCGCACTCACGATAGTGCGGTATATAGTGGCTCATTGATGATGGATCTACGTGTAGATCCAATGCAGCTTTTGAGAGAGTTAAACCTTGGCATCGGAGACGAAGTCGGCTCGAGTCCTGTTGATTCAGCGCACTTCCATGGTCAGTCAATGTCAGGCTATGATTTGCATGCGAGCATTGCACACTGTTTTCCAACAGCGAGATTGCATTTTGGTTTGAGATATGATGCCTTTGATAATGAGAGAGCCACGATCACCATTCACGCTTTGGTCGCCGAGTGTCACCGGGCAGTCGCGGCTAGTCAGGACCCAAGTTGCCAACGAAAGTGCCGAACCGTCGATGTCAGGCTATGATTTGCATGCAAGCATTGCGCATGGTTTTTCGACAGCGAGATTGCGTTGTATTGCGTTTGGTTTGATCGGATGTGGTGTCTTCGATTGTGAGAGAGCAACGATCACCGCTTTGGTTGCCGAGTGTCACCGGGCAGTCGCACTCGAGACCCAAGTGCCAAACGGAAGTGCAGCAGCATGGGCCCTTCGAGGAGCCCTCAAAACTAAGCCCAAAGACAACATCATCAGTGCTCGACAAGGTGAAAGAGTTCAACTCCATATCATCCGGGTTAACTATGTGCTGGATGACTCAATTATTGAGTAAACGAGAATCCAATTGGAACTAAAGCATGCTGTATCACCAAAGTACTTGCGATAAGAGAACTCGAAGCAAACCAAAACAATGGTTACTGGGCGCAGTCCTCCCAAGGAACAGCATGCTGGCTTGGCTTGGAAAAGCCGCGAGAAACTGGGAAATGGTTCGATGGGTAGCCAAATCCGAATGCCATCATTGGTGACGGTGAACGTGCGAAGTTGTTCCAAAGGGGGGTTGAGTTGGAGAGCGGCGATGAAATCACCACGTTCCATCTTGACAACGGTGTCGCAATCTCGGAAATAGCTCGGGACATCCAGGAAACCAGTTTTCCAGCCGGTTTTTCTTGTCCAACCCCAGGTGAAAATGCTCTGGTCGTTGGAACTGCGGGTGATCTCCGGGCGAAATGAGTTCTTTTCTTCTCCATATATCAATGATCGGCATATGCATACCGAGTAGCCCCAACAGTGAATACGCGCGGTCCTCACGCGTTGTTCTGCGGTCAGCAGCCCATGGTATGATCTGAGCTACACTGGGGCGTGAAGAAGGCAATCCATGTTCCAATATACTAGTTGGAATCCACATTATTTCGTGCAGTTCATAAGCGAGCCATTGTTTTTTATCGCCAATATGATCCCACTCCTTGTTGAAGAGATGGAAGAAGTTGGGGGCAACAAGCTCTTGAGGAGTCCACCCTCGCGAGAACCACCTTGGTACCCGTTGAACTCGCCGAACATCGTCGCATCGCGGTCGACAGGAAAACCGGAGGAATAAACATCATGGAGGTAAGCGTAACATATTGTCAAATTGGCGTACCAGATCCATAGAATTGATGGCCTCAAATAGCTCAGAGCTACTCTCCTTATTGAACAGGTGTCAATCCACACTCAGTCCAGGTGATATTTCTGCGCCTGCGTGCGGGTATCGAGTACCTTTTTGTATGTACCCACTGCGGCTCCTGAAGGCCTGATCTCGTCCTTCCTTGCCTCGTTCATTGTCGTAAATTTTTTCATCTCTTTAAACAGCACCTCGCGTTCCCCGTCATCGGATACGTCCCAGCAATGCGACAGTATAGCATATCGGGTTTGATAAAGCCGATGACCATAGAGTTCCACTAGGAGCTCCGTTTTAGGATCGAGCATTTCCCTCCTGTTAAAACTATCCTCGACCTGGAGAGTTGATCAGGCGATTCTAGTAGCAGCATATTCCTCAGCACTAGGCTAGGTAAGATAGAAAGGCGTATTACACTCACGAGATGAGTTTACACCTACGATCATATCAGATAAAAAATCTCTGCAGGGTATGAAGAAATTAGCGATGCCAAGAAATCCAGGCGCTGGAAATGGAGAGGATGCCGAACAAGTAAGGTGCAGCCTAGAGTCAGCGTTCCGGGGAGGAAGTAGGACAAGCAGCTGATGCGTCCTTTGAGACGCGAGGCACCCACAGCTTCAGTAGTCCATTTGAAGTGACACATGCCTACCGCCTACCACGACCTAAAGCCTAACGGGAGGACCTTTGCGATGGCAGTACGCTGCATCAATGGACTATGTGACTCTGGGACCGAGTTGTTGTGTACAATTACATAGAGCACTAGTGTTGCAACTATACTCCTAATTATACGGGAGTGTCCGCTGGCCCACGCCACTTTCCAGTGAGAAGCTTGGCTGCACGCAGGCACAACCCTACCATACGACCACCACGACGATGGACTCGTCTGTAGCAGCCAACAATGCGGCCCAACACATGCCCCCTGCGTCTGCGGACCTTGCAACGACATGGGCGTTTCTCGAGGAGGGCGTCGACCACATCATGACCAAGCTGCAGACAGGCGTTTCCTACTCAAAGTACATGGGCCTGTACACCGTAGCATACAATTATTGCACCTCATCACGGATGCATGGCGCAGTTGACTCCGCCTTAGGTTCCGGAAACCGCAGTAAGCAAGCTTTTCTATCTGCCATTGCAGGATCGATGAGTGACCCAGAAGGCTGATATTGGTCATAGCAGGGGCTAATCTGATGGGCTCTGATCTGTACAACAATCTTATACGGTACTTCGTTGCACATTTGAAGGGCCTAAGAGAGGTGCACTTCCAGACACTTGGGAGCGGGATGGGATTGCTAACTAGTCCAATAGCAATCAGACTTCCTGCAGGACGAAACCCTACTGCGATATTATGCTGGCGAGTGGGATAGGTACACTACAGGTGCCAACTACATCAACCGCCTTTTTACATATCTCAACCGCCATTGGGTGAAGCGCGAGCGAGATGAAGGTCGGAAGGCAGTATATCCAGTGTATACTGTAAGCGGCTTTTGACTTCCTTAGTATCACTGATGCCAGCTGGCATGGGCAGCTCGCTCTCGTCCAGTGGAAAGGTAACTTTTTCATTCACGTTCAAAGCAAAAGCAGCAATCTCGCCGGTGCTATCCTCCGACTAATCGAACGTCAACGAAACGGAGAGTCGATCGACCAAGGACTTGTTAAGAAAGTCGTTGACTCGTTTGTCTCCTTGGGTCTCGACGATACCGATATAAACAAAGCTTCGTTGGACGTTTACAGGGAACACCTGGAAATCCCCTTCTTGGAGGCCACTGAGAGATACTATGAACAGGAATCAGAAGCCTTCCTGGCAGAGAACAGCGTTTCCGACTACCTCAGGAAAGCAGAGGAGCGCCTACGGGAGGAAGAGGACCGAGTAGACCGTTATCTCAACGCAGAGACCCGAAAGCAACTCATCAGCAAATGCGAGCATGTCCTCATTCGCCAGCATGCCGAGCTTATGTGGGAGAGCTTTCAAAGCCTCCTCGATTACGACAAGGACGAAGATCTGCAACGGATGTATGCGTTGTTGTCACGGATTCCTGAGGGACTGGAGCCGCTGAGGAAGAGATTCGAGGAGCATGTAAAGAGGGCCGGGCAGAATGCTGTATTGAAGTTGGTCGGGCAAGGTACCGAGGGTGCAGACGGACTAGACCCCAAATCATATGTGGATGCATTGTTGGAGGTACATCGCAAGAACTCGGAAACGGTCTCCCGGAGTTTCAAAGGGGAGGCCGGGTTTGTAGCCAGCCTTGACAAGGCTTGCAGAGAGTTCGTGAACCGAAATGCTGCTACTGGTACCTCGACCACCAAGTCGCCTGAGCTACTAGCCAAGCATGCCGATATGCTCCTCAGAAAGAACAATAAGATGGCCGAGGAAGAAGACTTGGAAGGTGCGCTAAACAGGGTGGTAGGTGTCTTATTATCTTGTGCATAGGCGTACACTCACATGTCTATTCAAGATGATATTATTCAAGTACATAGAAGATAAGGATGTGTTCCAGACCTTCTACACAACCAAGCTGTCGAAACGCCTCATTCACGGCGTCTCAGCCTCGGACGAGGCTGAGGCTAGCATGATCTCGAAACTGAAAGAAGCTTGCGGCTTCGAATATACCAACAAGCTGCAACGAATGTTCACTGGTACGCGCTCTAATTCATTCGCATGGCCTATAGTCTTATGGCACATATATAGATATGAGCCTCAGCAAAGACCTCACGGACCAATTCAAGGAACGTATGCAACAGAATCACGATGACATGGACATCAACTTCGGTATTATGGTTCTCGGGACGAACTTCTGGCCACTGAGCGCACCTAATAATGACTTCATCATTCCATCCGACATTTTCCCGACATACGATCGCTTCTCGAAGTACTACCAAACGAAGCACTCTGGTCGGAAGCTGACCTGGCTTTGGAACTATTCTAAGAATGAACTCAGAACCAGCTACCTGAACCAGAAATACATCTTAATGACGAGTTCGTATCAAATGGCAGTGCTGCTTCAGTACAACAAGCATGATACTCTCTCGTTGGATGAGCTCATCGCTGCCACTGCGATCAGCAAGGATATCTTGACCCAAGTGCTCACACTTCTTGTAAAGGCGAAGGTCCTAATCAACGAGGAGACAGACCAGTATGACTTGAATCCAAGTACACCCCAATCTACTTCCTCGGTGTACTTCATTCTGATCCATTCGTAGATTTCAAGTCAAAGAAGATACGGGTTAACCTGAACCAGCCGATTAAGGCCGAAGTGAAAGCTGAGTCCTCGGAAGTACTGAAGACCGTGGACGAAGACCGCAAGTATGTGATTCAAGCCACCATCGTCCGGTGTGTTCCTCTCTCCTCTTGTGCGGTATTTATGATGTTTACTTTAATGGCCTAGGATCATGAAGGCACGGAAGACCATGAAAAACCAGGCGTTAATTCAGGAGGTCATTTCGCAGATCTCGCAGCGGTTTGCTCCGAAGATTCCAGACATCAAGAAGGTATGGGACATCATTTGAGGGACATTTCTTTCACATGCTTACTGACGCCAACAGGCTATTGATACATTACTGGAGAAGGAGTATATCGAACGGGTCGAGGGTACGAGGGATACCTTCGCTTATGTTGCATAGATATCCCGGCTTCAAGCCACATTTCCATGTACTCTACATTGCAGGTGTAGTTATAATGTTGCAATAGTTGCTAAGCATATAGGTCAGTGGTCGTCCCACAGTAGGTGACCGAACAACAAATATTACATAATCGTGTACCCCGGCCAGTTGTGCCGCTTATGATGCGGAGATCATTATGCACCACTGGAAGCCACAGACGACATCGTACACTGCTACTACCTGCGTCATAAGCCTTGACAGTAGCCCTGACGACCGTGAGTGCACCCGTATTCTAACTTACTCGGATCTCATGTGAAGGGAAAGCACCCCTTCCCTCCAGACTACTAGTGCCGGTCGAACCATGGCTCATAGTACTACATGTCTCGAAGTTCTTGGACAGTGACTTGACATCTAGATGATACCAATACCAAACGGGTCCAGGGTCTCTAACGAGGCGACTGTCACGTACTAGGTGCCCGCCAGGAAGTGTTTCGTCTTAGCATAACAAGTTCATGTCTTACAGCTGGAGTCAACCGGAAAACTCGGTGTCTGCGTCGCTGATATAGATTTCGGTCAACTCTGTTCCGCGAAGAATCTCGTGCACACTCGTTTCAGCTGCCTTGATACAGTAAGCACGATATGCCTGGTCATTCTTCCCAACTCACCCAGGGCCTCGACCCACGTTGCCAACTCGTTGATAAATCTCCGGGCTGTATATTGATGTCGACCACGATAGCAGGCTTTCCCTTTGGTGGCCAATGGCTGGGGTTCAAGTTGCCACTTCGCAGTCTGAGTAACAAAAGGTATCGTTCCCAACCAGGGGCTTTCGGCACCTCATCCTGCATGCTGTACACTTCAAAATTTCGCAGTCCGTTATGGCCGCGTTCCGCGGTGAGCAGGTGAGTCCGGCTTATCTGGTACCTATATTTCAAGATCCATCACACCATACTTAAGGGGTTCAGAGACTGAGATTATTATTTAGGTGTGGGACAGGTTGACCACTGGAGCCCAATCCAGCCGAAAGGGTCATAACACTGCGTCTGCACTTCAATAAGTACAAACCTTGGATAAATTGTTGACAGGGAAGCCCGGCGAATACCGTTCTTGAGGTTATTACGGGAAGAGATGCCCACTGCTGGCGCCTTGGCCATTTATAATCTCTCTGGCAGCTCGCCGTTGTGCCAACATACTCCTGTGTATGAATGATAGAATGAAGGCCTGGAAGGCATGCTTAGCTGAGCAGTACGTTTGTCTTTGAACATATCTTGCAAACAGGCGCCAGGCTATTCTCACGCCAGTTAGCATATCAAAGAAGAGATAGGCTTCCAGACACTACAAAGTCGTGGAAGTGTACTTCATTAAGGACTGCACCCTACGTGCAGCTTCGAATGCTCACTGGCGGTATGTGGCGCAGTCCGTTCAGGCTCGCTGTCCAATGACGCAACTCAACAACATCATGACATGGACATTAACCTTACTTTAGTCATGTTTCCTGAGAAACTGACAGCACATAATGAACCAACAACTTTATACGTATCGTTCCACCCGAAATTTCTATCTCCCTGACAGATGCACGTCGTTCGTGATGCATATATGGTCAGGTCGTTATCACTGGGAACACTTAGGTTCACCGTGACACTAACAAACGAAAGGCTATCCTGGATATCAACAGGGCAAGATGCCCAGATAAATAATGGTTGAGAGTATCTTTGCTTATGTCACTTACACTTGCATGGCTGTATTATGTTTGGAGATGACAATATGTATCCTCAATGCATGGTCACTGTACGGCGCCGGTTGCTAGACGCCCGACAGAATGAAATGCACCTGATAGTGCGAAGGTTGTATTGCGTCATTTTAGCTGGATGAAGCTCCCACGAGCGAAGCTGAGGATGCACTTGCGGGATACACTGTTGGCGTCACTGGCGAAGTTGGCAGGGACTCGCGAATTCCACCTCCATGTCCTTGTATCTTCCCCCAGGAAACACACCAACCTATACCCGTTCGCATTTCCTCGCCCAAAGACATACCTTCAGGACATTCTTATCCTCCTCTCTGAGCAGGCAACCCCAGATGCACCCCGGCTGTTTGTCTCTGCCATCGAAGTATTCGTATACCATATACCATCCACGTCCAGTGCCGTCGTATACGTATCCAAGGTGGACTCAACTGGCCAGGCCACCGCACCGTCTCCAACCCCGACCCTGGTCAATGCCCTCGTGTTGTACTACGTCAACCCTGCAACCAGACCTCTCTCGGTAGACCACGTATGGGTCCACCTGTTCGCGCGTGCGCAAAACCAGTATCTCTTCCCCAACTCTGCCGACTTTCCAGGAAAACGACCACTGACGGACATGAAGCTGTGTGCTTGGTGGAAACACCAGCTGAGCAGCGTGGGCGAGGAACTCCACAGGCAAGCTGGCGATACCGTTCGGACGAGGTTATACTATCTACTGCCAGGAATGGGGGAGTTGGAAGCCTCGTGTTCGCTGGAACGCATCTACAGCGCCTCGTCGTCCGTATCGTGGGTGTACGGGCATCCATATTCGCAAACGGATGTGCCACTGCCTGGTGTCTCAAGCCGGAATGCAAGCGGTACACCTCATCTCGGGCAGATCATCCCGTGGTTTGACGATGATCCCAAGGCACGGTTTATTGATGAGATTGCATACACGACCGAGGCGGAGGGTGTCAAATCACCGGAGCGCAAACGGGCCCGCGTGGACCGTGTTGCAGTGAAGTCCTCGGAAGAGGGTGTAGAGGACCATGCCGATAGGAAGGACACACACAGCCAAAAGGAGGAGCAGACGACGAAGGCACTAAAGAAAGTGTCTGTGAGCGAGTTCTGGGAACGCATGTCGTTCCGGCAGGAATGCATCGCAGGAGCAGTCACTGGTTTCTTTGTCATGGCAGTATCGTCTATTTCCTCGCCATCTCTGCCACGGAGCGAGCCATCCCCGTTGGCACCGCAGCCTGGCCAGGTTTCCCCTCATTTGATCAAACGTGTTTTGACATCGCTCATGAACGGACACGAGTTTCCATCTGTAGAACGGGCCGCATGGTCCACCAAAGTCTTGGAGGAGTCTATCAAGGGGCTCTGCGATGGGCTTAGGCCTGGCCCTGTCGTAAATGTGTGCACGAATTCAGACAACTCAGGCCGTCGTACTCCGGAGCGCTCTGTCACGCTGGGTCCTCCACAAACGCCTCCGCCGCGTCTTGTCGGTGGCAAACACCCCATCGTGGACATATCGCCCAACCCATTTCCAGAACCGATCACCTCTCTTGAAACATATCATTCGTACATTTACGGAGCACTGAGTGTCAGCAACCCCGAGCTGCCACGTAAAACTGTAGCAGAGGATGACGGGAAACCCAAGGTCACCGTGCTCACTGTTCGAAGGAAGAAACGTGCAAAGCCCTGACTGTATTAAGGTGAGGTTGTTTCTTGTTAGGGCCAATTTTCCAAATGGAGGAGTTGATAATGAAATAAGCTAGGATATTAAAGGCTGTAATTACGTGCAGGTGCCCTCTATCGAGCGCTGCAAGAGGCGACGATGCAACGCAAGGTGTGCGATGGGTTGCATAGGTTGCATGGATGGTACTGAGGCTTCTGGCCCAAAAATGAATTGCACCCGCATTTGCGTGCCTATGCAGCGACCCTTGAAGGGATATTTGCGTCGATAAGGACATTTTGTTGCGCTGTGGGAGAGTAAGTAGACGATAAGTGCCCAAGTGCGCGTGGACTCGGAGTGGGGCCGGCTGGACACTCGGCAGTTGCAACGTTACAGGGAAATGTCTGAGGACGGTCATGAACAAGTCATGCAGTGATGCAGAACAACGGAGCACTGCATTGCCCAGACACAAAGATGCAGTCTTGTATTCTGGAACGATGGGTCCACCAGTTGTGATTTGCCGATCAGCCGTCTGATTGCAGAGCTCAGCACATAAGTAAACGAGCTCGCTGCTGAGGGCGACGGCGCTGAATGTCAATGCCTTCCCAGCGGTTGTTACGGTAGAACCTTGTTTGAAGACGAAATTGGCTTGGGCTCGCTTTTTTTCGCCTTCTCTTGTCACTCCACTCGGCTCCGTCTCCTCGCCTGCTCTCAACTGCCCCGACAGCGGCGAGCGAACCAGAAAACACGGCAGGACTGCCTTGGACAGCGTGCAACCGCGTCGCTGGTGCGCCATCTCGTCGACACTTTGTCGTCCCGAACACCCACCCGCACCCACCCAGGCTCCTGTCGCCTATCACAGCGTCTTCGGCGGTCTAATACCTTCCACACCCTAGCAATGTCCGTCAATCACGCCGCACATATGCCACAGTCATTACCCTCCTTCGCCCAGGCATTCAGCAACTCTTCCCTCAACAGCATCACCTCGAACAGCAACGCGCTTCCCCCAATACAGTCCCAGTCCTACGAACGCACCCGCCAGACAACCAACTCCCCTCCCAGCCAAGACGGCTCGCGCCATGTCAGTGTCGACCGCATACGCATCGGCAGGAAGCGTTCCCGGGAAGATTCTTCACTTCACCCTCGCACGGAAGCTGACTCAGATGGGTGCGTCCCATTGCCGCCGTTTCTAGCGCGTGTCTCACCCACCATGCCAGTGACGATTGCCCCCATTCTCCCAAGGCTGTTCGAGTCAAGGAGGAGGACGAACGAGATACCCCAAGTGGGTCACCATCGTTCCCCGCCATGGCTGTGGACCCCCCTCGCGACCCTAGTCCGGTGACCAACGCGCAGCCTTCACCCAAGAAGCGCAGGGTAACAGTAAGCGGTCCGACGCAGTCGCTCGACAGCACTGCCAAACCCTCAGCTGACCAGCAAGCGTCTACTCCAGTCTCACCGGTAATTATTAGTTTGACCAACGTAGACGACCCCGACAGCAGGGAACGCCCACTACTAGCGGTCAAACCCCAGCAGAAGTCGCTGGCGGAGCAGCGCAGAGGAAGCATAGCTGGCGCCATGTCGACCACGCAGACCTCTGGTTCTAACAGGTCACCTCCAGACGATCACTTGTCGGCATCTAAACTGGCCAACATTCCGCGAGTAGGCCGCCGTAGCCCAAACGAATCCCGCCCCACTGCGCTCGCTTCCAATAACCAACCGTCGAATTCATCGTCTCAGATGCTCAGTCCACCTCCACTCATCGTCCCGAGCCAGCAACCCGTTCCCCACGGTTCTTCGCAAGTTGCAGCGGAGCCATCGTCGAAACCACACCAGAGCCCGATTGTCCATTCTTTGCCACCCCCTCCCATAAGCTTTACGACACGTCGTGCCGCACAATCCGGGGGTCGTAAAAAGAAGCCAGCAGATATATTGATCAGCCCACGCGGCACGGGTCCGTCTGACCCACTTGCTCCCGGCATTCAGAGCGCTCCTCCTGTAGCCGACCGCTTCCCAATGGCGATCCCGCGTCTACCGTTTGCGTTGAACAGCACCACTCAGACCACTCGCCGGACTGCTGTCAATGTCCCCCCCACGCCCACCCGCTTCGCACTACGTGATGCTGCAAATTCTTCCTTGGGTTCGTCCGCGCGAACCGGAGCGCCTTCTTTGTCACCTCCCAATCCATCTGTCCCTATTGCCAGCAGCTTGGTTCCACCCACGCCCAGCGTGTTACATCATCCAGGGTATTCGGGGGACAAGTCTGCGTTCTTGGCCCCCTTTGAAGCATTTTACGAGGCTCTGAATGGTTCAAAGCAGCTCAAGTCCTGGCTGGCAGATCAGCTACAGAAGTCGAATGCGCTCATGCAGTCCCTGAAGCAGCAGCAGGAGAAGATGGATGCTGTCTTGGAGGATTTGGTGGAGAAGCGGACGCGTGCAATGCGGGAGGAGATCGCAACCCTGCGTCGGCGCATCGAGTCTCTTGAAGAATCCGCCCAAACAGGCCGTGGAGAGGGCTCGGCAAGGGGTCCGCAGAATGCTGGCTCTGCGTATTCGCACAGTTCGATCCCCTTGCAGAATGGGGCTTCCGGGTCGGAGTCTTCATCAACATACCGATTTCCTGGACCAGATCAACGTCGATCAGAATTCACGCGAGGAGTTCCCTCCCCTGAAAAGCCTCAAGATAAGGAACCTCAGCGTTCGCCCCCTCTGGTGGAAGCATCCCGCCGCATTTCGATTTCTGGCGTTCGCCCAGAGTCAACGAGATTGGTGGCTGTGGAGGGTGGGCAATTCCAAGGTTCGTTCGGTCCCTCTCACGGTCGTGTCGGACCCGTGCCGTCAGGCTCGTCAAAGAGCACCCCACCATTGCGACCCCAAGCCGTCCCTGAGCGCTCCACAGGCGCGCGCCAAACAGATCAGCGCACGGTTGCCAGACTTCCATTCCCAGCAACTGCAAACCCGGACGGAAGATCGTCGTCCAGAACAGGCGATAGTCGCAAAAATACTATCGCTGCCGATGAGCGCTAGTATCCTTGGTTTCATGTTTCTAACCTTCGCTGATCTTCTTGTTGTTCATTTCGTTGGATTGAATGCACTGATCTGGGCATTTTCCTTGCGTTCGAATCTCGGACTATGTATCTCTGATTTATAGTTCCTTTCTTGTGCTTTCGATTTCTCTTGCACATCTCGTTATTCGTTGTTCTTTGCTCATGTCCCAAACACCTAGGATCCGTCCCCTCACAGTGACACACCGCGTTCCGTTCCCTCGCTGTACTTATAAAATGATGTATGATATACATTCAAAGTACATCCTTACGCCCTCCAGTCACTATCGCGGTGATGTCGGAGCAGGTTTACCACAATGAGTTAGAGCCGTGAGGGGGGGCTCCGTTGGCACTGCAATGTGACCATACGGTGTGAGGCGATGTTAGTTACGGCTTCTACTTGTGCATTTCTTAACGGTACAATGCGATCGATCATTTACAGCCCCCTTTCAGCTGTCGATCATTTCAGTTGATGAGGCTTGACAACGTCACTGCCGCTGCCCGTTTGAGTGTCAGTGTCGGTGGGTCCAAGGGCGGAGCTCCGTGAAGCGAGAGACGAGGATTTCCGCACTGCTGCGGTTGAGACGGCCGTGTTCTGCCAGCGCAGTGCGTGAACGTGGTAACGGTGTGTGCAGGATGTCGATTGGCATCGATGAGGAGCAGAAGCATTTTGGGTTCTAGAACAACGCAACAGTGTCTGAGAAGAACTTCGACGAGTTCATCAATATGACATTTCGCTGAGCAGCAGGCGAAGACCGGGTTCGTTGACTTGCTGGCTCCACTCACCTCGAGTGTCCGCTGGCTGTCACGTCCACCCGATCAATCATCAAACTTGTCGCTCTGCAGGATACCGAGATGATGCTGGTGTCGTGGGAAGGAGATGACTAATTTGGGACACGGACATACTTTGGTTTTCTCCATCCTCAAATCTGCAACGTTGCGCCATGTTCAGACCACCACGGTTGTCCTTCCATCTGTCGCGTTGTCGAGCGTACGCGACACGCAGACCAGAAAAGCCGCCTGCACGCTTCCCGGATCCGCTGCAGAACAACCCAAATGCCACGGTCACCACGCTGGAGGACAGTAACCTCACATTTATTCACCGCCCACCTCCGAGCGTACCGACGCCGTATTCGACTACACTAGACCCTGGTTCGCCGCTGCTAAAGCCCCCAACCAGCGCGACTGAGGGGCGCACACCGCCGTTACTGCACCCATCGAGCTACAAGCCGGAGCCAGCGCGCGTGTCACGGGAAGTCATTGAGAAAATAAGGGAGCTGAGGGCGTCAGATCCCCGGACGTACAGTCGCATCAAGCTGGCAAAGATGTTCGACTGCACTCCGCATTTCATATCCAAGATAGCGGCTCTACCACGGGCGCAGCGCAGGCAGTTGGGGCGAGAAATGGAGGTGCAGCATGAGGCAGTCCGAGAGCGGTGGGGAGAGAAAAAGGCCACCGTCGCTGCGATTAGGAAGAAGCGGCGTGAGTTTTGGTAGAGGGTGCACACAAGGTCCGCGGATAGAACATTTATTTCGAGGTGCATGTCTTGATACATCACACGGCGAAAATGGCTGACCCTGGCTGCAGGATGGATCGTGTCTCCCCGGAACCAGCCCGTAGTGTTTGGGTTATGGTTTAATTTGTGTTTTTTTTTTTTGCATATGACTTTTTGTGTCAACCCGGTTTGATCGTTGCATCGTCGCGTGATCTCCGTTCCGCTCCGAGCACCCCCACGTGATTTACAGAGCCGTGCCGGGTGCGCATTTCCTAAAAGAGGTGCCGAAGGGGGTCTTGTGATTCGTCGTGCTGTCCCGAAAAGGCAGCCACGGAACGAACTTCTTTTTTTGGCACCATGTCCCGGTTTTCTCGACGCCCCTGAAACATATTATGCTCACCCCCCTGCATTTTTGCCGCAGGAATGGGGGACTTTTTATGTCTCATGCGGCTGAGCCTCTCGAAGCTTGCTCTCGCCCTCCCCCACCGACTGCTCGCCATGGCCATCACTCGATTCCCCCCCCACTTCACCACCGCTGACCACCGCGACCGCTGCCTCGAACAGCTGCGCTCCAAATGTGCTCCCCTCGAAAAGTACATCTACCTCAATGGTCTCAAAGGTCGTGACCCGAACCTATTTTATGACCTTTTACTCGAGAACATGAAGGTACACTTTACCAGTCTCCAGCGGGTCAAAATGACTCATATGCCATCCAGGAAATGGTCCCCATCCTGTACACGCCAACTGTAAGCCTCTTTCTTCGCCGCCTCGTCCTGTCGTCTTGACAGGAGAACAAGGTCGGCGACGTATGCGTCAACTACTCCCACATTTGGAGGAGACCCGAAGGTTTGTATGTCTCGATCGAGGACAAGGGGCGCATCCGCAATGTCCTCTCCACGTGGTCCAATATTCCTGATAGTCGCATTGCCGTCGTCACTGATGGTAAGCGCTCGCCGTGCCTTCCGTGCAGATCATTACCACTCATCATCATCTCTTGGCACAAAGGTTCGCGCATTCTTGGTCTTGGTGACCTTGGCGCAAACGGACTCCCCATCAGCATCGGAAAACTGTATACCCCTTCATCGTCTCGTCCATTCCACCACCACTAATAGTGTCTCAGAGACCTCTATGTTGCAGGTGCAGGCATTAAACCCTCATCTACTGTATGTCGTATTGTCACTGCCCAGTATAGTGTCTCACTGTCGTCCGTCTAGGTCCCTATATGCTTGGATCTCGGTACAAATACCCAAAGATACCTTGATGACCCTCTCTATATTGGCATCCGTAACAGGAGGCCAAGCCCAGAACAGGTTCGTCTAATCGCTTTGTCCCGCTGTGTCCCTCTCCAACGCTTTTGTCAGATGGACGAGTTCATGGACGAATTCATTGAAGCAATGAAAGAAGTTTTCCCAAACCTGCTGGTTCAGTTCGAGGATTTCTCTACGGACAATGCATTCAGATATCTCGACAGATACCGGGATACTTACCGCGTATTCAACGATGATGTAGGTTCCTTACTGTTCAACCCTATTCGGACTTATCCCCGTATAGATCCAAGGAACTGGTTCCGTCATCTTGTCTGGCTTCATCAATGCCGCCAATCTCTCGTCTGCCGCCTCAGGGAAACCACTGGCAGATCATAGAATTCTCTTCTTTGGGGCCGGTTCTGCTGGCATTGGTGTAGCAAAGCAACTCCAGTCTTTCTTCACCATGCAGGGCTTAAGTCCAGAAGAGGCTAAATCTCGGATTTGGGTGAGCGGTCCCTGTTCGGCCTCCCCCTGAATGAGGATTCTCAACTGTTGGTATCAGACTGTTGATTCCAAAGGCCTGATCACCGCAGATCGAAAAGGTCTGCAAGAGCACAAGAAATGCATGTATTTCTACTGCGGTTCCAGAAGTAGCGTTAACATATAACCCTCAGTCTTTGCACGCACGGATTATGAGGGCCCTGCATTGACCAACTTGGTAGACATCATCAATTATGTCAAGCCTACCGCGCTTCTCGGTCTCAGCACATTGAAGGTCAGCATGTCCACCACACTGTCTAGTTGTCAGCTCATTCTGTTGCAGAATGCCTTCACGGAAAAGGTCGTCAAGGCTATGGCAGACATCAACGAACGCCCCATCATCTTCCCCCTCTCGAACCCCGTTCATCTCAGCGAGGTTGATTACCACAACGCCATCGAATGGTCAGTACTCTTGTTCAAGCACCCATTGTTTATCCACGTTTACACTGTCCCACAGGACTGATGGCAAAGTCATCTTTGCTTCAGGAAGCCCCTACTTCCCTGTGACATACAAAGACGTCACCTACGAGCCCGGACAAGGTAACAACATGTACATCTTCCCGGGTCTTGGTCTCGGTGCAATTCTCTCCAAGGCGTGCCACGTTTCAGATGCAATGGTCGAACAGGCATCGATCGCCCTTGCATCATCCTTAACTGAGGAAGAAAAGGCCGCACAACTTGTCTACCCGCGTCTCACACGCATTCGAGACATCAGTGCTCAGGTCGCGTTCGCCGTCATCAGGCAGGCACAGCGGGAGGTGAGTATCAGTGGTGGAAGGTATAGGATACGACTGACGCGGTGTGCATATAGGATCTAGACATGAATGGCTACCTTCGCACGCTTCCAGACAGTACGCTGTTGGCCCTCGTGCGCGACAAGATGTGGCAGCCGCCTGCCGTGCCCATCCCACGGCTGTGAGTGCAGAACATCGTGTTCATATTTGGCGGGCGGGTGTATGTTGTCTATATGCTTTCTTCTTACTGTACTACATAGATATTGAAAATGTATGCAGACATTCCATGTATTCCATCTTCAGGTGTCTGTTTGTTGCATATTTACCCTTGTTACTAGGACCACAAGTGCTTAGATACTTCAGATCTCGACGTTCTGGTAGAATGCATTTTCGGTGTGTGGATCACAGGTTCGTGGGCATCAACGTTTCGACCAATCATGCTATGCACCCGCAGCGGATCACACTGCGGTCTGTGCATGTGATTGATGTATTGATCCATTACACGTCCAATTTTACAAGGACGCAGTGTATGGCAGGTACCCGGTGCTCAACATCAAAATCACAAAACTGTAATTTGTGGAACGGCGTTCCTTGACCTAAGGTGTGAACAGAAAAGGAGATTCTTGCTGTGTTGGCTGCAACTCATGCATCTATTTCAGGGTCAAGTGTAGGAAGAACAACCGTATCCCCAGCCTCGTAGTTATTCTTCCAAACCGCGATCGTAAACCGATGATTCACGCCTTTGAGCGCAGGAACACACGCAGCGCCGCCACACCCGCCCGTTTTCGGCATGGCGTACATGTAGAAAACCTCCTTCACCCTTGAATGTAGCAGTGCCATCGTGCACATGATACACGGCTCATGCGTAGTAAAGAGCGTGAGGCCCGTCAACAGGTACTGTGAGCCGCTTTGATTTTGAGATGCATCTCCTCGGACGGGAGTCGGCTGGGCTGCTCGGAAATCGGCGACTTTGCGGATGGCATTGAGTGCCGCATGCCGGAGAGGATGCCGGGTGAATGTGCGGGTATCATATGCCACGAAAGATTGGGGAAGGTCATCCTCATTGCCGTATGGACTGGGTACAAAGGCGACGATGGGAAGCTATGTAGGTGGTTAAAACATCCCCTCCCCTGTAAGAGATTAGGAATCGAGGACTCACTTCGCCACTTGTTGCTGCTTTGTGACATTCCTGTTTGAGGAAATCAATGGCATTGCATGCCCATTTTAGCTTTCCTCGAGTCCATTTCTCCGGTTCCCATTTCCTCCGAGGTGTAAAAACGGTAGGCCAGTAGGTATTTTTGAGGTACAGGGACGTTTGTGTCAGTGCTGGATTACATGGAACAGGAACCTGATACGGAGCCCCGAGAGCGGTGTCACCAGGGAGGGTAGGAGGATGCGGCGATGTACACAGGAGAAGCGTAGATGTCGACCCTTGTCTTCGGATACGTTTGAGGTGCGAGAGCGCATCTGTTTCTAGACCTGAGCGTTTGAGCCACCTGCGAGTGGGTGTCGTCGCATTGAAGGAGTTCGAGTAAACGATACACTTGCCTTAGCATGGTTGCGATGTGCTTATAGTCAAGGATATCTACGACCCATGCCTGCACTGCGAAAGAATGAGGCCGATCGAATGACTGTGGATGTGGACGATAGACACACTGAGTTCTATGTCATCGATGTTTTCCTCTTCCTTGTCGAGGGACAACTTTTTCCAAGTAAAGGGGAGACTATTTTCATCAATTGCATCATCATCATCCATGTTTCCCGCCAAAGTCATAGAGAAGTCCTGGTCCGGGAGACTTGCCTGGATGCTTGCAAGGGTGCCCCACTCATCGAGTTCCTGACTGGATCCAGTAAGGACGGATGTAGATCCACTCTCGTTCGGCACGTCTATCGGATTAAACCAAAGATTATGGCCATAGAAGATACAAAGTTCTTCGTCTGGATCAATTGTGCGCGTAGAGGTATAAACAATACAATCTCGGGTTGTGTCGATAGAGTACGACACGTTTGGATACTCGGAATGGTTGAACAACGAGCCTTGATCACCCTAGCGTGAGGCTGATTCGTCCAAGCGACAGGGGAAGAGCAAAGACGACGCACCTAGCCCTAAGGCGAGTGCCATACGGCCATCGCGCCAGTTGAAGGTGTAGTGGTCGAGGAGGGTGTGTTTCCCGTGCGCATTATACTCGTCCTTTGCGAGAAGAAGGACAGGGCTGATCTCGATGATCGTCTGCGCTGGTATCGCGCGTGAAGCTGGAGTCTGGTGAACGATCGTCGCACAGAGAGTAACGTTGGCCGCACCGAAGACTCCCCGACCTTTTCCTCTGACCTGTCTGACATGGCACTGTTGGGGATTCAGGATGTGCTCGTCGGTCTCGTTGGCTGTGGCTGGACAACCCGCCATGGCCACGTGTGACTCTCTGCAATGGCACCAGCACTTGCACCGCGACCTCTGCCCAATGTGCTCCTCGTATCTCTGATACCCATCGCGTCATGGTTCGTGATTAGACCGCTGCTCGATCCACCCCCACCGCTGCCCGCGTTGCTCTCCTCAGTGGGGTTCTCGATCTTCGCGTTCCTCGCTGCACTCTATCTCATACCCGCCCTCGGCCCGTCCTTCGTCAATAAAGGCCTCAAGGGCAGGGACTTGCTGAAGGTCTATTCTGACCCAATGTGAGTTTGAAGGTTGAACGCTAGTAGTCCGGCCTCTCCACTCATCTCCACGTTTTCAGACCCGAAAGCCAGGGGCTTGTTTGCGCCGCGATTTACATACTACTCTTAATTATCTTTATCCCGTTCCCGTTCTCCAACTCCATAGCCAACCTGCCTAGGCAGGAGACACCTTTGGAGGGCCTCCTGGGTGCGGCATCATTGCATCATGAGGCAAGCACCGAACATTCATCATGCTTGCTGTGGGCTTACTTATGGCAATAGTTGTCTGTGTATTTGTCTTCCTTGCTGTCGTTGTTGATGGCAACGCTTCTTGGATTCCTCGATGACCTCTTTGATATCCGTTGGAGGCACAAGTTGCCAATACCTCTCATTGCTGCTATTCCTCTCCTGATGGTTTATTATGCCGAAGGAGGGAACACCCACGTGGTCGTTCCGATCCCGCTCAGACCACTTCTTGGAGTTCTGGTTAATCTGGGTACGGCTTTATGCTCGTCAGCACGATGCAACTGATAGCGTCATCAGGCCCGTTGTACTACCTATACATGGCGCTTCTATCGACTTTCACTACCAACAGCATTAATATTCTCGCTGGAATCAACGGCTCAGAAGTCAGCCAAGCATTGATCATTGGCGTCTCCGTCATCCTGAATGACCTGTTATATCTCCCATGGCCTATGGATTTCCGCATACCGCTTCACCTGCTTGGCAGCCAAGCTGAGGTAGAATTAGGGGGGCCCTGGCGCGCAGGAATGGCATACGGCAGCAGTGAACTTGTCTCCCGACACCTTTTCAGTCTGTACTTTATGCTTCCATTGGTGGGCGTGTGTCTGGGCTTCATGTACCATAATTGGTCAGTGAGTTCCGGTTTCTTCTTCCCCGGAATTAACTGTATCTAGGTATCCCGCTCGTGCCTTTCCGGGAGATACACTTTGCTATGTCACTGGGATGGCTTTCTCCGTCGTTGGCATACAGGGTCACTTTTCCAAAACCTTGCTCCTGTTCTTCATGCCGCAGATTTTCAATTTTGTTCTCTCGTGCCCGCAAATATTTGGTTTTGTCCCGTGCCCACGGCACCGGGTACCAAGGTCTGCCGGAGTGCTCGTGCATCATGCCTATTTTTGATGCCTTCTAACTAGGTTTGATGCTGATACTAATCTCCTTCACCCTTCGACAGCACGATTTCCACAACCGCCGCCAAGACTTACAGTTCTTATTCTGCGGATTTTTTCCGTACTTGGCCTTACAGAGTTGAAGTTCCATCCTACCAATGGGACGATCGTCGAAGCGACCAACCTCACGATCTTGAATTTCCTTCTTATCCACTTCGGGCCGATGAATGAAAAGCGACTCGTTCAGACGCTCATGTCTGTCCAGGTGTGTCACGTTGATAATATGGTTTGGCAGTGACTTTATACCAGAACTAGGCTGCTGGCAGCGTGTTAGCATTTGCTGTGCGATACGGTTTGGCAGGTCTGTTGTACGACGGCGATCGACGATGAGTGTGGCCTTGAGAACCGATTCACGGGGAGTGTACTCCTCCGATATTGGTCCTGGCAGGTGATTCCCAGATCCATTATTGTAAAGCCGTCCAGAGCTGCTACTTCTTACTCCGCACAAACTCCTGTGACATGGGGCTAGAGTATCGCAGATAGTGACTTCCATGCAGTAATCGGATATAAAGCGTATTCACAAGCCTGTAACTGAACATTTGGAAACGCTATTGTGGTAAAAAAAAACAGGTGCTTGTGAAGAAAATCATGTGGAAGTATTCATGTCCGATCTCAAGACAGTTCTGAAACTCTTTTCCTCTGCAACGCTGGCTCTTTTCTTGTCTTACTATCGTCATGTCCAGCAGTGAACGTGCAGCTTTCCAAGTTGAAGTGGCCAGTGTAGAAGAGTGGTTCAAGGTAAAGCCCCTGTCTGCGCCGATCCCGATAGCCGACCAGATGTATCCTACAGAGCCCTCGTTTCGCAAGGTTAACGCGGCCATACACCGCTGCGCAGGTTGTTGCAAAGAGGGGAACTATCCCCATTAAATACGCTTCGGACGTACAGGGAAAGAAGTTGTTCGCTCTTCTCTCACAGCATGCAAAGAATGGCACACCCTCACATACCTATGGAGCGTGAGCAGTAACGTCTTTCTCAGCTTGTGCATGTCGCTGAAAAGTATGCAGGCTAGACCCCGTCCAGGTGACGCAGATGGCAAAATACTTGGAAACTGTTTATGTATCTGGGTGGCAGTCATCGTCTACTGCTTCTAGCACAAACGAGCCTGGACCTGATCTGGCTGGTGGGTTCAAAGCAGGTTTTGATGAACACTATCCATTTTAAACTGCGCACGCAGATTACCCATCCAACACTGTACCAAACAAGGTTGAGCACCTGTTCATGGCACAGTTGTTCCATGATCGAAAGCAACGTGAAGCGCGCGCTAACATGTCTGAGGCTGAGCTAGCGTCAACGCCATACACCGATTACCTGCGTCCAATTATCGCTGACGCAGACACTGGACATGGTGGTCTTACCGCCGTCATGAAGCTCGCCAAGATGTTCGTTGAGAAGGGAGCTGCGGGGATCCACATCGAGGACCAGGCACCCGGGACCAAGAAGTGCGGCCACATGGCTGGAAAGGTGCTCGTGCCCATCTCAGAGCACATCAACAGACTCGTAGCCATCCGCTTGCAATTCGATATCATGGGCGTTGAGAACCTCGTCATCGCACGGACAGATTCCGAGGCCGCCACACTCATCACGTCCAACATTGATGACCGGGACCACCCTTTTATCCTTGGTTCCACTAACCCCTCTCTCCCGCCTCTGGCCACAGTCATGACGGATGCCGAGAAGACTGGAAAGTCCGGAGACGAGCTTCAAGGTATCGAGGACGCCTGGATCACTTCTGCGAATCTCCAGCTCTTCTCGCAAGCGTTGGCCAGTGCCCTAAGCAAGCAGGGAGTTCCTAAAGCCTCCATCGACAGATTTGTCGCACGGGTTGCTCGTACATCGTATCCCGAAGCTGTGTCCATTGCTCAAAAGGAATTCGGGCTCAGGAACGTTCCCCACTGGGACTGGGACGCCCCGAGAACACGTGAGGGGTACTACCGGTACCAGGGTGGCACTCAGTGCGCTATCGTTCGCGCAATTGAGTATGCTCCGTATGCAGATGCACTATGGATGGAAACCAAGAAGCCCATCCTGGCACAAGCGCACGAGTTTGCTCATGGTGTCCATGCAATGCGACCCGGACACTGGTTGGCTTACAACCTGAGCCCGTCATTCAACTGGGAGGCAGCAGGCCTTAATACCAAGGATATGAAAGACTACATCTGGGAACTCGGCAAGCTCGGTTTCTGTTGGCAATTCATCACGGTCAGTTCATTATTTTAAGTTGACAAGACGATGGATGCTCATCTGTTCTCCGAAGCTTGGGGGCCTTCATTCGAATGCCTATATCAGTGACCTCTTTGCACGCGCCTTCGCAACGGAAGGAATGAAGGCTTACGTGGAGTTGATCCAAAAGAAGGAGAGGGAAATTGGATGTGATGTCCTCACGCACCAAAAGGTAGATATGCTCCACTCGCAAGCTGTAGCTCTGTTTCTAACAACTTGCAAAGTGGAGTGGCGCGGACTACGTCGACAGCCTGCTTAAAACCGTTACGGGTGGAGTCTCCTCAACAGCGGCTATGGGAAAGGGTGTTACTGAGGACCAGTTTAAGCCAAAGCTGTGAAATGCTCTGTGAAATGCATGTACATATGACAAACCATAGTTTCTTGCATGCATGATGTAGCCCGTTGCAGATACAGATACAATCATTTTGGTTGGTTGGTTGAACTGCAATAATACAATCCCCTACCGTCTTACAATCTGAGAGCTCCAAAAACAGAGCGTATGGTATTATATATCATGAGCTGGCAAATACTCCTTTGCTTGCAGTCAGTTCGGCTCCAAGCTTGTATCCCATCACCTGAAGGACGTACAAGTCAAGAAACTATCACACTCTGAGAGTGCTGTCAACGTACCTTGTCCCAGTCCATCTTTTGACGCGTGAGCGGGAGGGCACGCCTAAGACCTTTAAACGCCTTCTCGCTCATCTCGTGGTATGCATCGTTGAACGAAGTTTGCAGTCTACTCTCCTCGGCTTCTATTAAGGCAAAGATCTTTGAAGCGGTTGAGCTATGCACAGCGCTCACAGCCGCAGCAGGTATCGATATTGTCAGATCGTGCGATGTCTCGAGTTGAACCTACATCAATCAGTCGACGTCCACGAGGAGATCAAGCTGTCCTCACATTTCCTTGTTCGTAGTAATGGATGTTCACAAATACCCTTCCTTGGATTGTCCTGTTGTCAAAATCGATGTCATACTGCGACCGCCACCTGCCTGACCTGCGCCGCAGTTACCAGACAGATCGACATAAAAGGGAAGTTAAACCACGCACCAGTAGTTGGATGGGTTATATTTGTTAGCGACGATTTGGGCAGTGAACTGGTTGGATGACTGTGCGGGGAATATAGCGACTACCCCACTGTGATAATGTCCCGCTAGGTACGAGATGGCACACGAGTCGAGAGCGGCTCTGATCCATGATACTCGGCGAATTGTCCGCAACGCTGGGTAGCCATTGCTTACCGTAGTGGCTCCGCTTCTGGATTTAGTTCCTCTGGTCTTGAGTCAGATGCTTCCTACAAGTGAGTGATTCAGCACTTTCACTGTGGTGGTGATCGAAGGCACAAACCAAGCGGAGGTGGTCAAACCTGAAAGAAGTCTTTGAACGGGGGTCGAGGAACCTTTCTTCCTCATCCTGGGCGCAGGATATTCGCGCAAGATCGCTCACAATTGACTACCACGGAGATTTGAGTTTCAGAAATATACAAGACCAGACCAGTCGAAAGCATACCTGATGGGATGCGCCCGGGACATCGACCGTGATAAACTGCGACAAGTTGTAGTCTCGGAGAGCAGGGAGGATGCCCTGTTCCAGGCTTTCGTCGTCGTTGACTACGACACGGACATCTGCAGCCGTAGATATCAAGTTAAGATTCTTAACACAAGGATGTATTATGGCTTCGCACCATTGAGAACGTCATTGATCTCCCCAGGAGGTGACTGCAATATGAAGCTGGATGCGACTTGGACGCGTTCATCGACTTGACTCATCGCAGTTGTTCTTCGTGTTTGTTTGAGATCAGCTTGTTCTGGATATCAACCCTAACCCAAGTTCCCAACGACATATGGGTCCTCCAGCCTGTCATCGCTGTTCCAAGTCTCACCATTCACCACACGCGTTTCTGTTAACCTGTTGCAACTGTAGGAGAACATGGCACCATAGTAAGTGCTCGAAGTACAAGATCGTGGGTTAGATCGCCATATCAGTGTGGTGGACAGGATGTCATATCCCTCCTGTTGGGGATGAAGAACTTATCCACCGTATTCGAGCCACCACCGCCGGAAACAAAGCAGAAGATTTGAGTACATGGGTCTGCAAACGATGCAAGGAACGAGATGGGCAAAGGAGCAACAGTGGAATACCTGCGAGTACCACGTCAAGCAGGGGAAACAGTGTAGCAACATCCACCACGGCTACTTCATCGAGATTTGCAGCAACCCCGGAACACCCCCATGACAAGACTCTGGTATGTGTCACTCTCGAGCCCGAACTTTCTGCTGAACTCCTGTAGGATGTGAAACGGACACTGCCAGTTCCAGCATTCATACCCCAAAAAGCACCCACTCAGGTAATACCTCCGCCAACAGTTCCACGAGCACCTGGAAATGCGTCTTCACAAGAACGAGGATCGACGAAAATACTAGCAATGTGTCCGTTACCTACGATACCCACTCGTGTTGACGAGGGGAATAGTGGTAATGATGGCGGCGACGACGACGACGACGACGACATATACGGACCTCCCGTTGAACGTCGGATCATCCGTCTCTTACCCTCGCTAGCTGAGGAGTTGCGAGAAGAAACTCCGGTGCAACGGGATGCGATGCATCCGAGAAATCAGGTTAGCTTCATGATATCATCCTCATCTACACCTACGAACTGGTCCGGCAGACACGCGCTGCGTCAATGGTATCTACTTGCCACCAAAGGAAGAAACAGAAGATCAACGCAAGGAAGCTTGGCGGACGTGTGATGGACAGCCGTCAGCCATTTTATTTCTTTGTAGACAACTGGTTGCAGGAGCATAAAATACCGTCTCTGTAGTTTACTTCCAGCATGGATCTATGCAAGCTCACTGTTCCTCAACTCAAGGCGTTATGCAGAGAACGACGTATCGTCGGATACTCCAGGCTGGGGAAGGCGGCACTCATCCAGAAGCTTAATGACGCTGCCAGCTCTGAAATATCGCCGAAAGCCTCGACGAGTGGGCAGGGTGCACTACACTCACCGCCCGCACCCTCAGTCGCAAATACAACGACGCATTCACTGCAGTCATCGTCCGTGACGAATCCAGAATCGTGCAGCACACCAAGGACACCCGACCTTGCCTTGTCGACTCCCAAGAGTGTCCCCCATCATTTATCTCAGTCCTCGAATGCCGCAGTGGGCCCAGCCCGAAAACCAGCCGAGCATCCCATTCCGAACAAACGATCAGCGCATATAGAGACCCCACCTCCCCGGAAACGCGTCAAGACTATTGCAACTACTGCACCTGCGCAACTCGACCTGCCCGGCGCACACAGCGACAGCCACTCAAGTTTCTCTAAGCACTGTGTCCCGCCTACGCCAATTCCTACCAGTATCGATGTATTTAAAACCCCTGCCGTTCCCCAGGGGCGATTGTTCACAGTCAACCCAGAATTACAAGGAAGACTTCCGGCACAAAAGAATGCATCTCAGCGTTTTAAGCCTTTGACGCTTTCAAGCCCCCGGACTAAAAATTCTTGTCAGCCAGGGCGCTGGCGGGAGGCCACAGCAACGAATTCTTCAGCTGCCCTCGGCTCTTCGCCTGGAATGGCTTTTCATTCTTCACCTTCCATCGCTCCTTCCCCGAGCTTCGCTAACATACCATTACCACCTAACATCTCGGACAGAAGGAAGGTGCAGAGATGGGCGGTCATACTCTCCGGGCTAGATGATTCCGAGAGGCGTGCCTGCTGCCTTGTCTCCAGGGCCATCCGATATGCGGGTAGGAGAACAGAGTTTGAACTGCATATTACCTGATTGCATTGTGATACAACCATCTACAGTTTACCTTTCTGCAGTCCACATACTCGAAAGGAAGCATCATGGTCGCCGATTGGATAGGGTATTCCAGCAGTACCCAAAGCACATGACAAATTTATGGCCATACCTTCGATTCCGTGACTGCGAAGTACTTGAGAGGGGCCAAGCGTTCAGCCAGTCTTTCCTTGGCAAATACATATCATTTGATCCGCTCTCCGAACATCTTTGGGGCGGTCCAGATAGCGATCGTCAAGTGGAAATTGCTCTACGGTGGCTCGAATCCCTTGGTATTCCGCAATGTGTTCAATGCTAATCTGTTAGCAGATTTGTCCTCACTCGGATGTGGTTTGCAGTTTCTGTGGGTGCATATGGACACGATGCTTTAGTTTGGAAGGCTAGCCGCGTTGTCGACGCTCAGGAGGTTGTGAGGGGCGAAATTTGGAAAGTCACTACACAGCGTGAGAGAATCATGGAGGCCTTCTACGTGCTTGAAGCCACCTGTGAAGTCATCGGACACCCACCATCCACCGCATATTCCGAGGAGGTTGACCGAGGTACTCTTCGTGCTGATTGGTCTGCATATATTGCTAGCAAGCTATCGAGTGGATCTTCCGCTGAGCCAACAAAAACCTGCTTGTTAGATTACATCCGTTGGTCAGACACCGAGGACTACGAGCGGGGCATTAGCAAACTATGGTTAAATCGAATTTCGAGGGATGGCAATTTGGGTCATGCAACGAGGAGTGTCGCAGAAAGGTACATTTTCGCCAGCGTAGTGGCGAACAGGTAATGATACATACACTCCTCGAAATCGGCCGCTGACGTTCCCTCAGTATCAGCGGTCATTGGATGTCAGCGAACACGATGGCTCAGGACTTTGCAGGACTGCCGAGCAACGTCAATGCCGTCATCTCGAGATCTAAGGCCCAATCGATCAGCATGTATCTTCCATCGTGTGTCTGAGTGATTTTTTGGCTCCTATTGAGCCCTGTGCTATTAACATTCCATACAGCCACCACCACGTAGAGAGCGTCCACTTTACGGGTCAGAAGAACGAGAAGCTTCACTCTGCTCTCGCAGTGGTGCAAACACCTTCAAGAGAATACTATGTCTTGAAGGACAATGGAATGCTGGTCGGATGCGAAGAGGAAGGGGTCGCGCACGTATGGATGCAGATTCTTCAGTGTGATCACCAAGGGCGGCCATCGTAGTCATCGCTACGACTGGTTGTGTTGACCAGTCTGGTTACAATATAACATATCCAACCTATTGACTCCGGGTGCTTTCCAGGTACACGTATCCCCTGCCTGTGTACATAGGTACCTGGAAAGTGCTTGGAATCATTTACCAGCACCGATCCAAAAAGGTTTTTGCTCCTGGGATAGAACTTACAACGGACCGTACAGTTTCGTCTCCCGTCTCATTGTTCCAGGAATCGGCGAGTTGTCGTTTCCTCCGAAGAATGCGAGCGCAATAATTTGCTTCATGCACGCTAGTCAAGTTGTAAATGGCTCTGCTGCATCACGGGGAACAACTCTTGAGAGTCACAAGCAAGGAACACAATGCATTTGAAACCAAGACATCCCGCGATAGCTTTGTTTCGCTGCCTTATTCACGGATACTAGGGTATGAAACCTAGCTGTACGAATGGATCGCATGTGCGTATTGCTCATTAGTGGATTCATTTGTGGCGCTTCCACTGACGCTCATATTATCCGTGTGTGTTGCATCTTGTCGTCCTCCATATCGTCTCACGAGGTCCCACAATTGATTTGTATTCTCCAGATCGTGATCACTCTACCCAGTTTGAAATAGTGGTCCAACAATACTATCCAGTAACGATGACTCCGAACCTGTCCAGCTCAGGTCAAGCAACTCAACACCCTCTAGCACTGCCTCTCTTGTTCGCTCTCGATCGCCTAACGTAACGCGAGGGGTCCACGCTACCAAGTGCGCACCTATGTGACCCACCGTGACACGTGCAATTTCCGGGTTGATCTCTCTGCTCTGCCTGTATGCGGAGAGGAATGACTTGAGTGTGCTTTTGGCGGACTCCGCGCGATGTGGGTGGAATATCGTGATGGTATGAAGCTCCGCGCAGAGCTGGCCCAAATCCAATCCCGGCAGGCCTGTCATCGCCAGTTCCCAATCTAAAACATACAATCTATGCAGAGCCTCTATTGCACCATCCGCCCCTCGTTGCAGCGATACCATAATATTACCAGGCCAAAAGTCGTTATGGGTCATGACACCCGAAGCTGCCGAGCAATGGATCTCCTTTGTCCTGGTCCCAGCCAGCTTCGAGACGTTGGCCAACTTCTCCTCTGGGATCTCCAGGGAGGGGTCCAGGAGATGAGGAATCTTGTGTTCACCTGTCAGTGTAGGGACAAGTCGACCATATATCATGAATTCCAAGATCATCTTCCCAGCCTCATTATTTTCGAAGAGGCTTAGGTCAACGCCCAGGTGCTTGTTCCACTCATGTATATGGGCGAGGAACCGTCCAAGCTTGACCCCAATCTCCTCAAGCAAAGGCCCCGGAAGGGTCTCGTCCATTAGTATGTCTGTCAGAGTACGTGCATCCGATCCGACATCTTCGATTATCATCACATGTGATTCCTCGTCGAAAAGCTGCAAAGCCGGAACTATCACCGTGTTGTCCGGCCTGCCAGGAATAGTATTAGCCAGTCGGAGTGCTTCCGCTTCAAATCTCTGCTCAACTCCCATGTGAGTGACACTCGAGGTAAAGCCGGGATGAGTGGACAAATACCTGACGATCTGGGGAGAATGGCACCGGAATGGTGTCAGCTAATGCTGCGGCATACGGAGGTGCGTATTTCAGAATGAAGGTCGGCATCCCATCAACAGGCACGCAGAGATGGATCCTGTACGTGAAGTTGGCATACCCCCCGTTCAGTAGATTGACTGTATGCGAAGCAAACGCCGTATTTCGCAGGTAGGTTTCGATGCCAGCTTCGGTGGCTAGCATGCCGTCGGCGGGAGTGCTGGACATGGGGACCAACTCGTTCGATGCCCTCAGGTTTAGGCGCAGCTCACTCTCTGGATCTCCATATATATGTGCGGAGGGGCTCGTAGCCCAAGAGGCGTGGGATGCAAAGTCAAGGCGATAGATGGCAGCGAGAAGGGCCCCTGATTATTCCTCATTGGAACATGGTTGGACGTGCTAGCACCAAAACTGGTAAGTTTGTCCGGACGGGGGCGAGTTCCTGTGTGAACGACTGACCTAGGTTAGCCAGTGGTGAGGCGGTAACCGCGTGAATTGCATACCAAGGACAATCGGCCGCTGGGGAGAAAGCATATCGTGCCTGAACCAAGCCTTCGAATGTACTGGGAAAGTCTACGCGTCCTCAAGCGCTTCCTTTTTCTCCGCACCACGACTGGTCGATCCCTTGTAAATGGTTGCTGGTTTAAGTCAACTTTGAGTAGGCTGTATTTCTAAACGAGATAAGCACGTAATACTTCCGCTCACTTCATGTGTAAAAGGAAATAGCATCACGGATACCAGGATATGGACTACAGGGAGACCGTTGTTGCCCAAGTCATACGCAATAGCAAAACAATCATCCAACCTTGACAAGCGACCGATGACGAGATGGTTGCGCACTACACTACATTTCATGGCATTCGGCGCAGAGACAGACATACAAACAACAGGTTTGTAGTAATGGATTTATGTTGCCAACTTCTGTGTTCCGTTCTATAGACGGGCTTAGATCTATTAATGACCTTGGCTGTCCTCTTCTCCGCCAAGTATAAACCCAGGGAAATGGACAGAGACTACACCCGAATAGAAGTTGCTTCCTTCTTAGCTAGCGCATGTAGATCTTGTTCTGTCAAGCATAAACGTTGAGATAATCCTTTACCGTTGAACTGACGACTTACGCATGCCCCATACGTGCGATCGGAGGTCCAGGAATTCTGTATTGGGTGTGAGAATGATGACAAGAGATTAATTCAGAAGGGTACACGCACCAATATGAAGGCCGTCATACACTTTCTTCAATTCTGCACGTACTCGTGACAAGTCATCTTTACTCGCAGAACTTTGTGCAAGTGCCTTCAGGTCTTTTTCTACGGCTTCTATACGACGCACATGTGCCGATACCTAATTGCCGGCGACTAAATGAATATGATGAAAAGTGAGCGGGTAATGTGAAGTGCCTTCTCTGTGCTGGCTTGTAGTTCCTCCACACTTGCTTGAAGAGCCGCAGAAGCTGCCTTGTACTCATCTAATAGATGGTACGCTGCGAATGCAGAGGCCAGCGAAAAGCCGAAAAAGAAGCCCATAATTCTGCAAGAATAGACGATTAGATTGGTGCAAACAGCTGTTTCAAGTAGCCTCGCACCCTCCACGAACGCCACCAATTGGTTTGCTAGGACTTGGGGCAGTCCCAAGGTTTGGAGATGTTGAGGAAATTGGAGTCTTTTCATATGAGTCTGCTGACGTTGAGAGGTATCGATAAGCTGTCCTTTGGGATAGTTTGTGTGGCAGCGAAAGGCAGCGGAGCGCGGTGGTCATCTTGGACAAACCTCCAATGGACAAGCAATGTTGCCTCTCCCGGCAAGCCCCATTGTATCGGTGGCTGTGCACTTGTACTTCTGAGACTCGAAGCTACATCCGTGATATATTCTGGAGAAAGACATGTCTTCGAAACGTAAAGGGGTTGAGCCTGGCGTGCTTACTGCTCGGGAACGGAAGAAGCTCAGGCTAGCCGATGCACGAATGATAGCAGTCCAGCCAGTTGCGTCCGGAAGCTCTGAAAGGCAGGGACACCAGCAAACGAACCATCCAAATCCAGTCGCTGGTCCTTCCAATGCCCTGAGTCTTAACAGTGCGTTCCCTTACTTTGCCACACCCCCTGACCAAACTGATCAAACGTTAGCATTGCAAGGTTTGCCAGCTTCGATCGATGTTGAAAGATTCACAGAAGTACGGTCTATATTTACTTGGCGACGTGCATTATGACCTTCGTACCAGGCGCGAGCATATGAGATTAGTGCGATGCAAAAAGCCATCAAATCGGCTGGGTAAAAACAACTTAATGTCACACGGCAAACTAACGTTGACACTGCACTATGTTAGGGAGAGCTCTACCCATCGTGCGTGGCAAACGCTTCCACGCCATCTTAGGCGTCGAGCTGCTAGCCATAACGTTCGGCGTGTCCCTCTGCGCGTTCGGGAGAAAGCGCGTGCAGAAGAAAGTATTTTCAAAGCTTCGCATCTCTGCAGTCGACTGATGCGTCCGCAGATGGATCCTGTGAAACGTAAAACTCACAAAACACTCCCAAAGAGGGGGAAAGCCAAACAGATAACCCGTACGGAGGCGTTGTTGAGGCGGCAGCGTAAGTCGAAATTCCGTTTACCCTTACTATCTTAATGCCACCGTGCCAGGCGATAAGACCTGGCTAGAGACACATATCTGGCATGCCAAGCGCGCAAAAATGGAAAATCTGTGGGGATATAGGCTGGTACGTTTCTTTGTGATCTTCGCTAAAACTCTGGAACACGTCATTTAGGCTGTTACCCCGACGGAGAAGGCATTCCGACCGTCTCATCGTGCCTCCATACATGGCTCCATTCTTCATGACACGTCCTATTATGCCACTATCGAGTTTAAGGGGCCAGAGGGTCTTCTCCAATCTGTGCTCGAAAGTTGTTGTGATCCCCAAAGCTCCGGTATCAAGCAGTGCGTTTTCGTCTGATGTTTCGGCCGATAGCCATCTTACAACTGTTTGAGGTGTATGTCGGGGAGCCGTGCGTGTGACACGCACATATATGAACATGGGCGCTGGCCCCTCGGTCTGATAGGACCTATTACGATCATTTGGCAGCCATCTTCACAGCTTTCTACGTCTGTAACCATTGAGGGAGCAATGTCCGACTCTCAAAACAGCCGTAAGGGGAAAGGGAAACAGAACCTTGACAAAACAAAACTCACCACAGACTTTTCGTGCCAACCGCGGGTCATATGGGTGCGCGTTCATCCCGCTGTATTCGACGAAGTGTTCGAGGTATTGAAAAATTCGGCCTCACATGCATTGCAAGCGAGAAAAGAGAAAAACCCAGACTCGTCATCTCAGATTGAGATGGCCGATTTGAGAGGAAGTATCAATGCATTCGAAATCATGGGGCCCAAGTCTAGCCAGGTCATCAAAGGAGCTTTGTCTCCAGTTGGAAGCGAAAACAGAGCGGATTTTAACAAGGTCAGGCATCCTCAATGTGAAGCGGCCCTTTCTCGCGTGACACTACAATGCAGTTTTGGGCGTCACTTCCGGATTTGCAAACTGCGGGTAACATACCACGCAGAATGGTGATTGGTTTTAAAGTCCATGATCCGCGACTGAAGTATGTCAACTCATCAGCGTTTATTAATTAATTTCACAATGTTGTGGGTGTAGATTTCCTCCGAAGAACGCGAAGCCCTCATTCCCTGACATGACCAATCCTCCGGCTACTCCTTCAAGTAGCCTCATTTTCCCGAGTTCAGTCATAGCACAGACGGAGATCTGGGATGAAGCTCAGCGTGACATGTTAAAAAAGCCAAAATATAAGAAAAAGGATCTTGATGAGCGACGTTCGAAGGCATGTTCATTACAATCTTGCTTCATGTATTAACTCATTTTGGCGGTACATCAGAGCCTTGTACCTGGAACCAAGCTGAATCCTCTTCGACAGGATGACCGAATTCCAGTTATGCTCATACAGCGCTCCCTTGAAAGTTCACCAGCTTCATTTGACAGCGGCCAAGGCATCCACGGGTGGACACTGTTATTCCCTGCCGGGTGGTCCATGGCTTTACTATCTTCCCTTATATACACAGGAACTCGTTTTGCAGGACAACGCGAGCGTAGGAAACAGTATTTCGAAGCT
Source organism: Scleroderma bovista (assembly GCA_037178675.1). Lineage (NCBI taxonomy): Eukaryota > Fungi > Basidiomycota > Agaricomycetes > Boletales > Sclerodermataceae > Scleroderma > Scleroderma bovista. The sequence goes on along the minus strand of JAYMGJ010000020.1, from coordinate 120,716 downwards.
GGGGCTCCTGGATTCCCTATTGATTACCCCACTTCGCGTGCATGTGAAGTTGCTTCGGAACAGCGTGCTGAAACAGAGCGTGCAAGGTGGGAGCGGACACCACCAGCGAAGAGGGTAAGCTGGGAGAAACTTGGGACTAGGAGTCCGTGGCGTGCCGACTGGAGGGTCGTCCTCGGATTGGAGACGGCAGTCGCAGCAGCAGAAGGGTTAGTGACCACACAACGGGAAAATGCCCAGGATACTGGAACGGTGAAAGGGGATGCTCCCAGTGTCCGGCAACCTTGGCTCCTGCGGGGATCTAAGGTTCCCTCTATCCTTGCTGACCCTTTTACTACCCCTTCCGAGTTCCTAGTTCAAATCAACAAGCTGCGGAACAAGTATCGTTTGCCTCCGCTCGGTAAAGATGTACCTACAGAGGACCTGTGGCAGACTGCTCTCGTCATGGTACGCGCAAAGATGGCTGGGAGGGGTGCACCAAGCGACCTTGCGAATATATACAAGATGAATGATATCGAAGCGAGAAAATGGCTTCGGGCTATCAGCAAGAAGACGTCTGGCGCTCATGGAAACGTCGACGAACCGATGGAGCACGAGGTAAGTTGATACATTGGTGTCATTGCTATCATGGAAATCTGTTCTTGACACAACCTAGCTCGCAGAGATTAAAGCAGAACAGGAAGATATCATAGGATACGTTACTACGGGAGACCTGTCGCTCTCGCGAGGCGATGGGTTTGCCTTGGGCGCGATTCCCGTTGTTCAATATGTAGCGCTTCGCAAGCAGGCTCAAAGGTGTGGTAGTATGCACATGGATTTTTATCTCACTGGTGATACCTATCTTTTTTCAGGCTTGCACAACCTGTTGTGATGGTTAAGATTCGGAATCAGGAGGCTACGACATCACGAGTGGCATATCTCGAGTTATTAGATACGTAGTTACCGAATGATTGGATGTGATAACGAGATATGGGCCTTCTGTATGCACTGATCTGGCAGCTGCCACATAAAATCTCATCTTGCTCTAGGTCGAAGGTAATGTTGATACAAGGCCAGCATCAGGGAAGTATTCATAACGAAAATCTTGCAGTACCTCAACACAGCCGGCAGGTGGAATAGATTTCACATGAATTGGTGAGCTATCGTTTCCTCCAGAGAATGTGAACATAGAGCTTTGCTTCTGTCATGCACGCCATGGTCAAAGTTTAAATGGCTCTGCAACATCACGGGGAATTTCTGAGAGTTGCAAGCAAGGAACGCAGCGACATAGCTTTCCCGCTGGATCCAATTTCGGGTGGCCTAAGCGCGGCTTGGTAACTCTGTATAGAATTACGGTATGTAAGTACGTGCCCGTCATCATGGCGGACAACAATGCGCCAGACGGCCACGCTGCCGTGGCCCGTTGGCGCTTCGGGCATTTTTGTAATCGTGGTCGTCCTTCACATTTGTCACAGCCGATTTCCAAACCCTGCCGTTATCCTGCGACGCGGAAACATATAAAAGGCTCTCTCAATTGCCCCATGTTTTTCATCCTGTCCTCTTCTTTTCACAGCTTGGCTTCTCTGGCTTTACCTCTGCACGCTCATCATGACCTATAATGAATTGTGGTTGTCTTACCATCAAGTGTCGCGCTGCAACAAGCCCGTGACTGCTCAGCTCATCGAGCTCGAATTCCAGAACCACAGGCTGGTAGACCTCGAGGACGTTCTTGAACATCTGTTCAGCCAGGGCTTCATTGAAGCCAAGTATAGGTCTGTCGCATTCTGGGAGAACCACGAGGGGAATAGGATTCAGGCGGCGCACGTCGTTGAGGAACTGTTGAAGAATGGCCTCGGGAAGTGCCCTCAGACTGCTCTCCGACTGGTCATTGGTAGGTCATTCCTTGATAATTCGTGTCTAATCATTTATTCCCGGAATTCAGCCGACGCACCAGCTGCCGTCTGGTTCAGTTACCACTATCTCCACAAACCTTCGGCGCCAGTGGTTGCCCAGCGTGCCAAGCTAGATGTACCTGAGGTGAAGTTAGAGCTGATCGCTCATCTCACCAACCACATCTTCGCTAGTGGATATCTGGCGACCAACTTAAGAACCAAGGTTCACTGGCAGGCCACCTGTGGTAGGAGGGTCGAAGAACATGAGCGACTCGAACATCTCCTGGAAGCGGGACACGGTGTAAATGAGTCTGCGTGCTTGCGCTTGGTCGTCGGTTAGTTTTTTTTGTGTCGCATTACTTGCATTTCTCATTACCGCCACCAGATCGCCCTGCGTGTTACTGCCCTCCGAAATGCAGTACGCCTTGCTCGCCATGCTCGCCGTGTCATTAAAGAGTTTGGATGTCATGGTTTCTGCATTTTTTAAAGCATGTTTGCACTTGGCTTTGTCGGTAATCTGGCATGTCATGCAGATGCCTTGTCCTGTAATGCGCGATATCAAAAGGATAGCCACTTCTACTTTGAATGACAATAACGGTCAAGCGACTGGCTCGATTGGTGTGATACATATGATGGCAACAACCCGAACTTCTAATGAACCCATGAGTCTTCGGCACGACAAGTAATGTGAAGGACATTCACACAGTAGATTGGGTGGCCCGGTCTGTTTTGGGAACTAAAAATTTGCGTGAAACTAATTGGGACGCCTGGGGTGCGAGGTATAAGCTATTCTCCTATGAAGGTGTTTGGGTTTTGCAGACAGTCTTTAACGACTGGAATAGTCCCGATATCCCACTTCGCACGTAAGTCGATGGTATAGTCATCATAGTCTCCCATGAGGAATCGATGCATCGAAGCCCACCCAATCATCACTGCATTGTCTGAAATGCCAAAACATCAGGTGTACATTTTCCACCTTCAACGAAGGAATCACCTGTACAAAGCTCCGGGGGAGGAAAAATGAGCGCGACATTTGCACCTGGATCATAAGTGACCAATGCTTCCCGCAGCCTACAAATTGGAATTGAGTTCTGTCCACTACTGCCGGTATCCATGAAATCACTTACTTTTCCCTTAGGAATGAATTGCTTGCCACGCCGCCACTCACGATGACATGTTTAGGTTTGATATCCCTCATCGCGAGCTGCTTAAAACCCAAGATAAGCTTTGCGCACAGCTGTCGAGCCGCCGCGTCCTGAAATGCGCGAGCAAGTGCAACCTTATGCGGTTCAGTGAGGGGTGTCCTGGCACTTGTTATGTACCGTTCTATGGATGAATGGAGACAGCTGTATGAAAAAGCAAGCTTCCCTGGCATGGGAACGGAAAACGATCCCACGTCCGGGGGATTGGCAATGTCCTTCAGGCAAAGCTCCTCAAGGGTTGCTCCGAGTCCCTTGGTGCCCCAGGGCAGTCCCAGAAGACGTGCTACCTTGTCAAACGAACGGCCTATGCTTTCATCTACTGTAGTAGCAAGCACGCGGAACTCCGTTTTCGACGTCGCAAGAAGAAGTAAAGTGTGGCCACCAGAGATCAGCAAGGTGAGGAATGGAAACTCTGGTAACTGATCAATGGGTGTGGTAAGCAGTGGTGTCAACGCGTGTGCTTGCTGATAGCGCATGAGATACGGCGATACATTAAAACATGAAAGGACCTGCCATGTGATGGACCCCGACCAGTGGTTTGTTGAGGGCAGCTGCGAGAGTTTTTGCTGCGTTCGACCCCACGCTAAGACACCCACCAATACCTGAGAACTTCAATGGAAATCGTTTCGAAATGGGTGTTGATTATGGCTTAATTACCTGGTCCCCTAGTAAACGCGACTCCGTCTATGTCCTGCATAGTAACGTTCGCATGATCAAGGGCCCTGCGTACGGCCCCCGGCTGTGAATCATACTTAAGAATTAACGGCATATGTAAGCCGAATGCCTGACCATGTTACGCTGGTGTGCTTCGATTGCAACAGTGGGATGGATCCCGCCGAACACCTCATGTCTTTGCAATCATCAAAAACAGCAACACCTATATTGTAAGACGTACAGATGAAGTTGCTTCACCACTATGTTTGAGAGTATCCGGCGGGAGGACGTCACCACCGCTGCACAAGTATCGTCGGCTGAGCTCTCCAGAGCCAGCACTGTGAACGAACGGGATCTGCATACCCGGAAGGCTGTAAATGCTTTTTATACAGGACGATGTACCAAGAATTGAGTCACGCACATCGCAGCGAAGACAGTCGACGCATGTCCGAAGATCTTATTTTTGCACCGCCACTGCGACTGCCACCGACACCACCATGAGTGCCTCCAAACTGGTGAAATCAGTCCCGTGGAGACTCTCTCCCAGAATTCCTGCAGGGTTTGTAGCTGCACGACATGCTAGCTCCTCTGTCGACAAAGAAACGCTCGCAAAATCAGCAGAAATGATGGACGCACTCGTTGGCTCGACCACGGGTCTGAACTTGAGCGACATACCTGTCTCAGAACCCCCGTCGCAGCCGTCGCAGTCAGAAGTCTCTGCAGACATCCTGGATGACCCCCTTGCGCAAACGTTTATTCCCCCTGCTGACGACCCACTGCTCCACTACCTCACGTCTGCACTGATGAAGGATGGCCACCGCTCCAGAGCTGCACGCCTTGTTTCTCGGACACTTCTTCATATTCACACTTCGACGCGTGCTCCTCCTATGCCGATTGTGCGGGAGGCCATCCTAACTGCGTCTCCAGCCGTAAAACTCGGTTCTCACAGATATGGGACGAAGACACTGCAGGTTCCCTACGCACTGACGGAGAAGCAGCGCGTCCATGCCGGTGTAAAAGCTATTTTGGCAGCGAGTCAATCAAGACCCGGAAAGTCCGTCGATATAAGATTGGCTAGGGAATTGATTGGAGTACTACAGGGAGAGAGCAATGCAACTGTGGAGAAGGGCAGGCTTCACAAGTTGGCTATGGTAAATAGGTAAGGTATCGTACTCTATGTCCACGCCGCCGTTGCTTAGCATGATCTACAGGGGGAACATAGTCTTGAAGCGATAGTATGAGCTCACTAATGATACCAAAGTTTTTTCTTCACTGGTCTGAGGTTTTAACATCGTCGGATCGGAATGCTCGCGATCGCAGCACAGTTGTCAATGTCCGAGAATAAAATACTGCGATGACCCGAAACTGTTTGCGTATCCAGAATTTACTTCATGGTCAAGTGCTGCCCGCTGCCTCAAAAGATCCACGGAACCAGCCTCCACCTCACCCGCCGGCTCCATTTTTCCCATTCTTTCCCAAACGTCTTGTGGAGTAATTCATCCTCCCTGATGCACCTGTCCACTGCCACTATGAATGTGATGACTGACAATAACCCCCAAATTCGCGTCCATAAATAGTACCCCATATGGCACTCGTATGTCAATGCCCCTCGAGTGCTATGAACGACCATTGCTCCGGCGAAGGCAAGCATTACGCCCGTGTACGATGGATGCCGTACAATAGTGTATGGTCCAGATGTGACCAATTTATGTTGTGGGAGGAGCGCGAGCTCGAACGTAAATAACCGGCCCAGAGTTGAGTAGCACCACAAACGAGTGAGCGCCCCAATTACAACGAGGATGCACCCAATAATCGTGGCGGAAGTCCTAAGTCCGAGGTTGTCGACGCATGTTCCTGTCAGTAGGTCGGTCCTTGACCGCATGCGCACGACAAGCCGCACAACGATGACTATGGTCTCGAGAGTCCCAACAAGGCGATAGGTGGACTGCCGTTCGTGCGTTCGTGCTCGTAAGTCATCAGAGCTTCATAGGTCACTAATGAGATGTACACACCTGTATCATAAAATGTAAGGTGTTCCTTGTGCGGCGCTCCACTACTGACACCTTCCTCTTTTCCTCTTTACTGGGAACTGGGTTGGGGTTGCTTGAAGTGACCTGGAGCGACCATGTCGTACTCAGCACGACCGCGAGCCGGAGCAACAACTCTGCCGTTGAGGTGTCGAAGTCCACCATTGTGCGTTCCAGGGGGGGAGACAAGTTGCAACTGCATTTTTGATGGTCTTTAAGTGAACCGTCGGGGGTAATTAATAATGGCTCTTGAGTCTTGACTGCGGCACGCTCTGGCCGATAACCTTAATCAAAGGTTTCACACTTAAGCGGTATGTGCGCCGGCCTTCGAAATGATCTTCTCTAAATTTGTTCATAATGGGAAGACAAAACTGCGTGGTAAGGACATTGAATGGCCGCCATGTGCTCGTGCTCACCAAAATGTTGTTAACATGGCTAGGCTATTACAACAGACTGGGAACGTTATGACAGCAATGTGACAAATGATGGCCTGGCCTGAAGACAGCGTGAGCGGAAAGGTTCGGAGTTTAGTTTGGGACCCACAACAGGGCCAAGACAAGTATACGAGAGTACATGGCGCCAACGTCAAATATTCGATCAGGACGGAGTAGGACGGAGTCCGCCCATTGGCGGACTTGGCTAACGAGGCACAGACGGACATGGTATGACAAGGAAGATCCGGGACAATACCGCCATCATACCCATGGGTGTGTTCATGACTTGCCTTTAACTGGGCGACAGTCTCAGACAGTGACAAGATGATGTGGCACGAGTTGGTTCTAATACTACACACGGTTTCAGAAGACTATGTTTAGATTACCGTCGCTTACATAATGGTCCTACAGTGTGATGACTTCAATATTTTTTCCGCCAGATCAGTGCAACGTTTACAGCTCGGATAAGCCAACGTATCTTCTTGCCTCCTGGAAGTCGATGACATTCAAATACTGAAATGTGGTCATCGAATTAGGTGTCCTGAATGGATTTAAACAGCGGCAGCTTTGAACTCCTTTGCCAGGCCCATCGTGACAGCCAAACGGGGATTCGATAGCCTTCTGCAAGTCGCCAGGCTACGTACTAGTTTCCTCAGTCTGGGGACCTCCGGTGACAATATTGGACTAGGCCGGGATTACATAAAAAAGGATGGAAGATAAGAGAATCAATCTCTTATCCAATGGCTGCGATAGAGCCCAATTGTAGGACTGAAGGTCATCGTAGCAGAGTCTGGGATGTGGCCGGATGACATCCGCCAGAGGCTGCTGCAGTACTTGATAAGAGGAAGAATGAATGAGACAGGAGCAAATCGCTGATATACTCAATTGTGTTTACAGAAGAACTGACAGCCTTCGCTCAAATGCATACACACGTATCAATAGTAACTTCGCTCTTTGCAAACAGTAGTTAAAAGCGCGCGATGTTTTACAGCTTGGAAGATTGGCACGCCTCAACGTATCTCTGTTCAGCCTCATGGAAGTCGACGACATTCCAGATGGCGGTCAGGTACTGTAATGCGAGATATCAATTCAGGGACACACGTAAGACGGAGAAATCACTCTCACATCAGCCTTGACATTGAGGTATTGAAGATAGAACGCATGCTCCCAGATATCAACACCGATAATAGGAACGTGGGTCAAAAGAGGATCCTGGTTGGGTGTGGTGGCAATCTCAAGAGTTTTGGTCGTGGGGTTGTATCCCTGTGTGACGGTCAGTTTCAAATGTTCAACACGTACACTTGTCTACTACGTACGAGCCAGCCCCATCCAGAGCCCTGGATAGCGGCAGTGGTAGCGTTGAACTGCTTCTGCATGTTCTCGACAGAGCCAAACGCTTGCACGATGGCCTCCTTCAAGGGACCGTCACGCAAAGCACCACCGTGGCCCTTTTGCGCCGCCGCGGAGGGGGCGAGGTTCTTCCAGAAAAGCGAGTGGTTAATGTGGCCTAGCAGGGTGATAACGACGTTAGACTATGCCAGAGGAAGATCGGAGATAAGATAACAGGATCATCCGACGGGTACATACCTCCACCGTTGAAACGGAGAGCTGCCTGGAGGGCGATGCGCTCCTTGGGTGTCGATGCTTTGGCATATGCCGCTTCGGCTGCATTGAGCGCATTGACGTAGGTCTGGTGGTGCTTCGTGTGATGGAGCTTCATGATCTGCTCCGAGATGTAGGGCTCAAGGGCATTGTAAGCATAGGGGAGCGGGGGAAGAGTGTGGGCCATGTCGACGACGATAAGCTGGTGGTCGGGAAGAAAGGATTACAGACGCCACGACACAGGAGGGAAAGTGCTGATATCATTGGTTTATCTCAGTTGTCTCTTATTTGCGATGATCACGAATCAGACAAGGCGTCATGGTTCTCCACTGCACCAATACTGTACATCGAACTGGTATTTAGTACACACTGTACATGGCATAAAAGATGCGTCAGTATTCAGACAACGGTAACACCCTGCCTGAGGGGGGACCGGAACACGCCAAGTAATGGCGTCAACCTTACTCAGCTCTGGCGAAATCATTAGAAAGCAATCGCAAACGCACCAATATTCGCATATGCACTGCGCTTCCGGCCACCAAGGAGCTCTATATCTCCGCTGTCAAAGAAAGAATATCCCGCTAAGACACAGAATGAGATTTCTATCGCACTGGACTGGGGGGAAACATACGCATCGTCTCATAGCCCTCATCGTCCTCACTGTCTCCGTTTTCCGGTTTACTACCTCCGTTGATCGCCCGGCCGGTTTTGGAGTCCCGAAGTACTCCAGAGTGATCGACAAATGGTGCTGGGTGCTCGTTGGCCGACAAGTACAGTTGAACAAGGAGGCGCTGGATTTCAAACAAGTAGCTCTGCAGTGTATCCAGGAATCGCCGAGTTTGCAGGTGCTTCGAGGACGCAACACTGAAGGAAAGGTTAGCTGGAAAATCCAGAGATTGGAAAGCCATGGCCTACACGCTTATGCCATTCTCTTTGATAATGTACCCGAGTCCATACCCATCGGCCGCAACGGGTCCAAAACCGAAAAGACGGAGTGCGGGGTTTCCGCAGTTTGAAGTCGAAAGAATAGAGGTGCCAAGAAGATTCCAGCCAGGGTCCGCAAAGATCGACGGCAATGGCTTCTGCCCCCCGTTTGCATCTTCCGGAACCGGGTCGTCGGGATGTGGGTCCAGGTTCCCACTAAGCTGACGTAGATGCAGGCAATAAAGTGCGTAAAGGTGCCTAGGGCGGCGGTCAAACAAGGAGCCCCGTTATCCTTTTACAAATAGACTAACCTATCTTGGCCTAGACCCTGACTGCATTCTTTCGTTAAAGCGACATGACGCTCACATGCTTTGCGTAAAGCATTAACCTTCTCTTCAATGGACGCCTCGGAGAAGAACGTCTTATAGGCGCGAGACAAGGATTTATGCAATGGTCCAGGCCCCATACAATGTAGTATGTACATACCTTGGTAAATTCCACACTTTCTGGCTGCACCGTCCGAATGGCTTCGGTCCGCCCATGTAAAAAGGCTTTCGTCATGGCGGGCTCGTATGTGCATTCTGTCCTCCCTTCGAATTATGTCAAAATCGACTTCCTGTACATGGAATCGCAGTGAAATACACACCATAGAGCCCGAAATACGCTGCCTGAAACGCCATTTGCACGAATGCATCTGGGCTGAAACCATGGCTAGTAATGAAGTTCTTTCCATATCCTTTGAATTCTAGTGCTTGGCAGTCGTTTTGGCAAATGAGATCGCTCAGACGTGTCTCCGCAAAGCGAATGCCGACCCGGATAGGCGGAGTCAATGTCCATATGAGCTTGGCTGGAGCCGTGTCGTATTCCCGAAATAGCGGAGCGGACCTGTTTGCAGATCGAGTCGCGGTGGTGTATTTCCCGTTGATGACCGCGGGTTTATAAGATCTGGCGTACGGTGACAGAGGGGCATGGAAGAGCGTGGGTGCTGAAGGGTTGATCGAACGAGCAAGCAACATGAGCCCTTCCGTGAATACATCCGCCGCGAATCTGAATAGAACAGGTCAGTAAACCAAGGACAAAAATGCATAGCGGCCCAAGACCTGAGGACGGTGTGGCCATCGACACCAGTGTGCTCGAAGTTGATTCCAGCTGCACCATCTGCACAGACGATAATTTGGAGCTGTACTGTCTTGTTCAACGCCGGCCTTTCTGATGCAGCCGAAGACAGACCTTGTCATACCATCTGTTGGTACACGTCCCAACTTGGACACCCTCTCTCAGATCGTACGTCCCACACAAGAAATTGGAGCACAAAGCCGCAAGATCTTCTCCCTTTGTTCCAAGCTTACTTCCTTGCACTCCAGCCTCGTTGTATGCAGGAGCAGCGTCATCGAGACATACGACGAACAGAGCATCGTCTACAAGACGCAGGCAGGCAGCGTTAGTTTCGTCCTCCGCAAGTGTGTGCCTTAAGCTTGACCAAGTTCTTCTGTTTTCTGTCGTAAGAACACCTATCGCATTACGAGCAACCTGTAGTATAAGTCAGGAAGTGACTGGAGCTCCGACAGAGGGAAGGACGCGCCTCTGTAATAGGGGTCTTATCCGCGTCCTGGACAATGGCCTGAAGGTTTCGGAGGACCTCGCGTTCGGTTAAAAGTGGACGATTTTCCTCGTCCAGCACATCAAACCAGTCTGCATTTCCCGCAGTTAGATAATTTTCAAAAGCCCGCGTTTACAACAAAAAGACTCACAGAACTGTCCTCGGCGGAGCACCACAATGTGACGTGCCTCACCATTGACGACCATCTTACATCCTCTCTATGGTACTGGTCAGTTACGCTCATGAGGTGGTAATAATGATGGATCAGATCTTGCCTCTGTGGGTATCCTCGCAGTGCCGAATAGCCGCGTGTATTGGTCCATGTCAAGGGCACGGTTGCGGAAAGCGTCCGGGTCCAACAATCCATGTCGGAGATCGTGTATGAAGCCAAGGGACGAAATAATGAGTGCAGCCGCACGAGGTAGTTGAGATCCACGATCCGGCGTCGGGTCGTTCCTGCCAGCAGCCTAGATCAGGCGACAGAAACTACATTAGGGACTGCAGCATACTCCAGCACAAAGAACGGGTTGAGCGCCAGGACGACCGGGTCGCTGTGTGACAGGTAGCTTTCATACCTGGACAGAGGGTGGATTCAGCCATTAAACTTGGACTATGTGTCGAATTACCAGAAGTCTTCGATATAGCTAGACGATGGATAGGGGTCATTAGGTCTCATAGGACAGTGGATACTTCTAAGCACACCTTGCTCGGTCAGCTGCCCACTCCTTCAGACGCTGCTGAAGCTGAGGACCCTCTTCTGCGAGGAAGCGTTGGACTGCGCGGGTAGTCGTTGCATGTTCGCGATCGTCCTGCAATGCACGAAGCGCTGTCAGATAACGCTTGCAGGTATCTTCCAAGGGCGGAATGGGCAGCTTCGGTAGATTGTCCTGGTTAGCAAAGGTCCGGCCAGGCGACGGAGAGGGCATTTCTCGGAGAGTGATGCAGGGAATAGACGGTGGTGGTGGTGATGGCCTTTTTACCTCACGGGCGGCATCTCATAGGAGGAGGCTGGGATTGGCAAGTGCGGATCTACGAGAAATAGGACCCGCTCAATCTCCCACCAATCCAGTCAAGCAGGGCTCGGACACGGGGGTCATCCACCATTTGGTAAAAAATAAATGTACAGAGTCCTGTGTAATAGCTATCGTTCTCTGTCTCGGCAGTTGCGATCGCTGGCTACATCCTCGTGGTAGTCTCTCCTTCTCCTCGAGTCATACTCCCGGTCTCCCCTATCCCGATCGCTGTACTCCTTCTTTCTGTCACGGTCGCGAGCTCTCCCATCATAGTCCCTTTCCTTATAATCACGGCCGCCTTCCCGATTACGATCGCCATTCCGACTCCGTGTCCTACTAGCACGCTCGTCTCCATCTCTTGCCGGAGGTGATCTGGAAGATCTTCTCGAGACCGTACCAGACCTGCTACCGCCACTCTCTTCTCCGCCATCCCTCCTCACTATTGGGATATAGCGTTTGTCCTTGCTTCTCTTCTTGTGTTTACCAGTCCCATCGTCGAGGACTTCCTGTTCTTTGGCACCAATACCAAGGAGAGCAGGTCGTGCTTGGGGAAAATAGGGTTCGACGAGGCCATGCTTTTTGCCCTTATCCGATTTCGACGCTACTGTTCCTTCCGACCAACCCATCCCGCGGAGCATGGCGAGGCCAAAAGCAGACACAGGGACCCGGGCATAGTCGTCTGCAGTGGCACATTCTGGCAACGATTCGACATCCTGACGAAGCGCGTCGGTCTCAGTAAGAGGCGGGACAGGGATGGCGTCGATATCGATGCAGGAACTATCGTCACCAGCAAGGAGCGCGCGCATCGCCTTTTGGTCCTCGGTTTCTTCTACCTCCATTTTTGGTTCTTCTGTAGTTTCAACGAGCGTCGATGTTTCTATCCTTACCATGTCTCCTTCCTCGAACTCTGCTTTAAGCCGTTTGCTCACTTGCAGACCCACAAGTTGGGGCCCTGAGTTAATAGTATCCCTTGTTCCAAGACCCCCTACGCTTCCATCTGCGCCTGTAACAGCACGGGCCGAATCCGGGACAAAAGAGGGTCGGGAACGAGCAGTGTGTGTGCCAGTGGTAGCGCGGCGTCTTCTAGCCGTCTCGCGCCAGTCCGGGTTTGGCAGCGAGGGTATCACCAGTGCTGGTTCAGGTGCTTTCCTCTTCTTATCACTAAGATTGTGCGATGCAAAATGAAATCGGTCACATGTAGAGACTTATGTGAGCTCAATCTCACCGAAATGTGATGCAACACAGGAATGAACGCACCGCTGAACACTGAAGTGGTCGAATTCTGTGACGAGTTCTTCTTCGACACTTGCATCGTCGTCGTCGCTTGAGTCAGGTTCTTTGGCACCATTTTTGCGGATGGTTCCGTTCGAGAAAACCAGTCCTGTGTCGCCATCGTCATCAGACCCTTCTCGTGAACCCACGAGTGGGCTTCCTGTGCCAGACCTCTCGCCCCTCAGATGACGAGGGAGTGCAGGTATTTTGAACTGGCCATCCGATTCTGGCCCCGAAGATGAGGGCCGAGATTGTGGTGTGGGACGTCGAACAGTGAACGAGACCTTGGATGATGTGGCCATGGTGGATTTAGTCTTTGACTCGGTGCGAGCCAGAATATAGGATCACGTGACTTTGCCTTAGCAAGCACCGCTCGGCGGGAGGAGGAACGAAACCATGAACGTGCTAGCCAGTACTCCTCGCTGGTCTCTACGGTGCTGGAAACAGGCAACCCATTCGTACTTCCGTACACAAGCGATCCTTCCGCATGCTTTCACAGTACCATGTCGGCCGTTTTCGCGCACCATGATGCACCGCCCAAGAAACAGGATAGCCAGCAGATGCAGTCGCCCGCTTTCTTCCCAAGTCGCTTCTATCCCAAAGTCCCATGCAACAGTCCTGACATCACCAACGGTGAAGGAACTAGAGGAAGGAGAGGTCGAGGTGGACCTGATACCAGAAGACCAGATCCAGCTCATGCTCACGGATCGCGCCGCGGAAGTGCGTTGTCCCCTACTTTTCTCCTCGGAATCAGCTCACATGTTGCAAAAGCAATTGAGAACAATTTCCATTCGGGAAGGTAACCCAGATGCGGCACTCCGAATTTCTGTCGAGTCTGGCGGGTGTCATGGATACCAGTACAAGATGGCTCTTGCAAGTAAACGCGTCCTCGGAGATTAGTACGTCCTAATTGTTCAATTATAAATAAATTCTTTGAATGATACGTTTCTTGCAGTCATCTGGTACACCCCGACTTACAGCCATCTAATCTATATATTGATGCCGTGTCGCTTCCTATGATCAATGGTTCAGTCGTTGATTTTGCCACGGAGCTCATCGGTAGCTCTTTTCGGATAGTTGCTAACCCTCAGGCAAAGGGTGGCTGCGGCTGTGGAATAAGCTGGGAAATGAAGGAGTAGGAAGTATCATGAAGCTTATGTGGGCACCTCATATCAGCCTTGTGAGCTGCTGGATTAGAAACGACGAGCCTAACATATTTCTCCCCGCCATCGCCACAACACTCGCGTTGTATCCTTCTTCCGGGCTAAATGGATCGCCTAAATAGTCCTTCCTTCACTTGGTGGTTTACGTTTTCTTTATCTACCACGACGAAATGCCACCAAACAGATAAGCCAGCGCCTTTCCTCTCCATAAGCCGCATAATCTGATGAGAAGAGCACGACCGTTGATCGCACCTTTGTCCTCATGCGCCGTGGGATAAGACCAAGCACCTGTTCCACGGCGTATACGATGTGCCAATCGTTATAAGGGGGGAAATCCCATTCTCAAGTCGCTTTTATAAACCGTCCTATCATTGGCTCCTCCCTCCAGCTAGGATGTCCTTCAAATACAACCCACCTTTCCGAGCTGAGCATATAGGCTCCCTCCTTCGCCCAGACTATCTACTAGAGGCTAGGAGAAATTTTGACACGAAAAAGCTCGCCTATGAGCAGCTACGTGAGCTAGAGGATAAAGCCGTTGAAGAGGCGATATGCATGCAGAGAGAGGTCGGTATTAAGAGCCTGACCGATGGTGAATATAGGTCAGTGCAGGGGTGTCCATATTACTCTTGCCTGATCGCTTCTTCAGACGTCACATGTTTGTCTTTGATGTCATGATCATTGGTATTGCTGTCACAATTTTTTATCAGGTTTTATGACGGATTCTTCGAACACCTTGAAGGCTTTGAAGGTGAGCTACGTCCTTTCAGTTCTTGACAGCTTGGATTAAAAATGTGCAGAGGTTTATAACCCACCCCTTGACATCTTCAAGGTTGGTGATGCAATATTGTTTGGAGTACCATTATTTACTGCCTTCCAGCTCTACGTTCCCGATATCCGGGCTTTTGTGGCGAATAGTGGGTTTCCGGTTAAACATAATCAGCACCTTGTCCTTACCCATAATCAGACACAAAGCCCGCAGGCACGACATTATGTACGGGAAAGATCAAGCACGTCAAGTCTGGTTACTTGCCTCAACTGGAGGCTCTGAAAGCACTCGTGCGACCCGAGGAAGTGAAGCACATTAAGCTTACCCTCGCTGCCCCAGAATGGTTTCATCTACGTCATGGTACGGCGTCCCGTCTTAACGTAATTGCAGAAATGGTAACGAAGGGCAGGCGAGCATGCCTTCAAACAGAGCGTATACGCGAACCAGGATGAATATTTTGACGATATTGCAGCCGCTTACCGTCGCGAACTCGAGATCCTCTACGCCGCTGGGCTACGCAACGCACAAATTGACGATCCGCTACTTGCTTATTTTTGCGCCGAGTCAATGCTTAATGGTATGAAAGAGGCTGGCGAGGACTCGGATGCGCTGCTGGATCGCTATATACAGCTGTATAACGATTGTCTCGTCTCTCGCCCAGCCGACATGACCATTGGCCTGCACTTGTGTCGCGGCAACTTCCGACATTCGATCCACTTCTCCGAAGGCGGCTATGACGCCATCGCGGTGAAGATATTCAACGAAATCAACGTTGACTGTTACTACCTTGAATATGACACTGAGCGTGCCGGTGAGCGGAGCTCGTAACAGGATATTCAGTGACCTCAATTATTTTTGGAAAGGTACCTTCGAACCGCTGCAACACCTACCGAAGAATAAGTCCGTCGTGCTTGGGCTTGTAACGAGCAAATTCCCGGAATTAGAAGACAAGCAGGTTTTGAAGGAACGTGTTTTGGCAGCGGCGAGGGTCATGGCCAGCGGTAGCGGTGAAACCGAGGAGGAAGCGCTGCAAAGGATCAGCGTGTCTCCGCAGTGTGGTTTTGCTTCGCACGAGGAGGGGAACTTGCTTGGAATGGAAGATATGCGGAAGAAATTGGCACTGGTGAAGGATCTAGCAACCAGTATCTGGTCCGACGCATGACCCCGCCTTAAAGGACAAGGAGTGAGTATGTACATTTGTATTATAGCTGAGGGGATTCTACTCGCACCGCGGGCCCTTTGTGTACTAAGCTTTGTGTTGAATGGCACGAAATTAACCTCGCGTGTTCCGTATGTCAAAGATAATGGGAGGGCTGTGGGCCACCTGCTGGGAACTACATAGACAAAGGGCATTGTGTAAATGTTCGTAGAATCCGGACAACAAAAGGACAGTTTCATCGAATTGTACATTTCTACTGGCAGTCGATACCCAACCATTCCCGTGAGTAGTAGCTTACAAATGTTCTTTAGGAGACAGGCGTATCGGCATCTCTACAACTGTTCCACCGCTAACATTGCACCGGAATCTTGGGTTTTCCCTAGTGGTATCAATCTCTTCTTTCCCCTTCAAGGTGAAGTGAGCGTGTCATCCGAACAGTCGGATGAAATCTTACAGATGGTGGCTGAAATGCCAACGGACTAGAGGCCACCAGTGAGATCACCAAGTAACCCGAGTAACCCAAGTACACCATCAAGGTCGCCTTCAGCAGCCGCCTCTGTCCTCTTAACTGCTTCTGCAGCTGGACCTGGCTGCGGCAAGGCTCCCACCATGTGAACCACGACGAGGACAACAAACGAGAAGACGAATGTATGGCGCATTTGCGAGTGCGAAGACAACGGTTTCCAGTGGGACTCGAGACTGGTTCCAGGATGGGGTTGTCACTGACGATTTATAGGTCTGCGTTAACCCTCCGCCTAGAAGAGCACACTGGAACTCGCACCACTCGCTTTGCAGTTTCATCACCCGCGATACGCCGTTTCTGATTTTATACTAGACCCCTCCTTACCCCCAACGATTTTAAAGACGTCCGATTTCCTCCCGGTAAGTGTGAAGCACCTAGTAGCCCCACTGATATGCCCGCACTTACACTATCTCCGATTTGACTTTGGTACCGTTCCTCGTGAATGATTCTTGTAAATACATGCTCCTGTGTTCACAGACACTACACTGGTATGTCGACATGATGCAAATCTTATGAACCTTTCCTAATTACGTGCAGCTGCTGGATGTCATTTAAGGTTGGTTAACATTTTTACCCTCCTGATTTCCCTATTCTCAACGGCTAACTCCAGTGCAAATGGACCCTCATAATTTGGGTTAGGTACATATAACTTTGCAACTTGCACACGTGTCGGCAGTCAACATTGCAATGGCATTAATTTTGCACACTACGAAATCAGCACTTTTCCAGGGTCGGCTGCCGACTTACAAGGGATTTCCGGTACTTATCGCCCTGTTGATCTACGACCTGACACAATCTAGTATCGATGTTTCATATACACGGAAAAGAGAGCCTCACTAGCTTCAGTTAGATTGGTCGCATCAGGGAAGGAGCCCCACTCGAAACCGAAAGGCATTATGAATGCGGGCCTAAGTCCCGTCCATATTGGCTTCGTACAGGTAGTTGTCTGTTCATGTTCGAACAACTTGACCCGAGAGTGGCGTTCGTATTTCTCCATCCCTCTTATGGGGCATGGTGCAATTCTAGCGTATGTGAAATCTCTTTAGTTATTCTCGAGTTATGCAGTATTTTATGGTGACATTTCCGGCCATCCAGCGGGTCTGCGAACCTCGCCGCGCACCACCATTTTACTCCCCGCGCCATCGAGTTCCGACCGAACTCCACATGTATCTTGGATCACCGAACTAACGTACCCCCTCAGCTGCGTTTCAAAGGTAGTCCTAGTGTGTGGAGCATGGCTCCTGTCACCGGTAGTATACGAACGATACAATGTGAGGAAGGCCGTTCACCGCACTCAACCCACGACTCACCCCGATCATATAGCACTTTTCCACACGGCACGCCCCTATCCATCTACGGCTAGTGTGTCTGATAACCAACCGTCGTGTATATAACGTCTTCGAACAGTGCAATGCCTTCCAAGGATCTGCATATCGCGTAGGATGTTTGATCAGGATGGCAGTTATAGGTCCATCACAGCTCCACAGCTCATCGAGACTCATTCTAAGCACGGTAAGTCCGGGGTTCGTGAAACAATTACGCCAGCCAAGTTCGATTACTAGAAACAACCAGAAAGCGGTTCTCCGAATCTGGACACTTCAACATGAACTACAGCCCGTTCATGGACTAAGGGACCCAGATATGACACTGGCAACCATAAGTTATATCGAGGAACCGTTATACGAGATAATCGCACTGGAAGCAATTTGGTAAGCTCCTCGGCAGTCAATTCTGCTGGGAGTTGTTCCTATGATTTCAGTCCAATCTTGCAAGACATCCCTCAACAATGCATGGACTCTTAGTGTGGTGAGGTACAGTGATAATGTGTCAGATGGAGGCCAAACCGAAGGTGCAAGAGTTGTTGCTATATACATAACAGGAACTTGGGTCGTCAATAACAAGTGTCGAACCCAAGGAATCCGATCGAAGCTCACCTGGATCAAATTATAAAGGCAATGGGCCACATTAGAAGTACCGTGTCACACGATAATTAAGGTGTTATGATACCAAACAGAACCGCCTTCGACATACTGATGTTTCATAATACTTACCAGATTAAACAAGCCAGAGTCATGGAGATTGTGGATTTCCAGAGGTGCGAAGTAGCCTTAGTTTTCTAATTTGTCACTCTTACCATTCCCTTATTTAATTGACAGATTTCGCTGCGTGGATAGTAACTTACTCAGCACAGGGAATTGGCAAGACAGGTGATTTTGTATGTCGATTTACGGCCGGTGCGCCGTCCAAGGCGCTAGGCCACTAGTGCAAATCTATAAATTCCCATGAGCGGCATCAAGTGTGAACCAACAGCGTATCATACTCCGAAACTACCTTCCAGATGTACCCCAGCTTTGTCGTTTCATTCCTTGTCCTCGTCGTGCTTTATTCAGTGGAGGCCGTGAAAAGTGAAGCGACAGCCGTAGCTCCAACATTCCCTTTGGGCATCGGACCTGTCATATTAACTTCCGAACCTGCCGCAGTCGACCCTGTGACTGCGATCTGAGCATGGACATATAAGAGTTAGTTTTCTGGGAAACTGTGATAGGTAGGGTTACATCTGATGTTCCTGGACGGTGCATTCACCACAAGTTGAAGATGTTGACGCAAAGAAATAAGAGATAAACGACAATGAAGGGAATAGCTTGAGACCTTGGAAGCATCGAGTAGCGGGGAGTTAAAAATGTCATGCTTGAAGACCTGTGTTTTCGATCATTGCGTGGTCACTGGCAACAAAGGCTGAATCCATACCTGGAATATGCAAATATTGAACCAGGAACAGGCGATAGATAGAGTAATTGTAGAGTAGCACTGCGAAATTTTGATTGAATGTAGAGAGTTAGTCTGGTGACTAGAATAATCTGGATTCTGGATTGTTGAGAACTATTGGAAGCGGAGTTCGGAACAGTGATTAGTCAGTACTCCTGGCCTACGAGTGCCGAGTATATACTGTAGTCGGAGACTTCCATCGAATCTTTGGTCTGCCTTGGGGAGACTAGAGTACTGTGTCTTTGACTTCATTCTCGTTTTTACACTCGCAACTATGGTTGCTAACAAACCCAACAAGCTGGCATTTTTGTCCATGCCAGCACCAGCGTCTTACGTGGCTGGCCTTGGTCGAGGGTAAGCATGAGAAATTGCGGGTTGGATCACCATAATTACCTCCCTTTATAGTGCCTCAGGTTTCACGACACGTTCCGATATCGGTCCAGCAAGAGAGGGTCCCTCAGCGGAAACGATAGCGTATGTCATTGTTTGCTGCGTATGGCCTCGTTCCTTGTCTCATGTCTCCGGCAGCGAAGCTCAGGCTAAACGTGGTGAAGAGCCTGAAATCGATTCGGAACAGTTTCAGGATCCAGACAACGAATATGGTCTCTTTAATGGAATGAAATACGAGGAGGATGACAAGGAGGCCGACAAAATATATGAGACTGTCGATCGTAACATGGATGCACGGCGACGGGCACGCAGGTGTGTGCTTTCCGGTTAGTTGCTATCGTTTTTTTATTGTTCACATATGTTATCACCTTCTGCAGAGAGGCACGGGAAAATGAAGAGCTTGTCAAGCACCGTGCAGAGCGTCCAAAAATTCAGCAGCAATTTGCGGATTTGAAGCGCGGATTGTCTGATATCACCGACAAGGAATGGGAAAGCATACCAGAAGTAGGTAATCTAACAAGGAAGAAGAGGAGAAAGGATGAAAGGACATTCGTTGTTCCGGACAGCATAATCGTTGGTGATAGAGCGAAGAATGAATATGAGAGCTCCCTTGACATCAGCCAGCAGCAGGTGAATACATATTACTGAGTGTACCCCTTTTCGTTAACTCATCTACACCAGCAAGACGGCTTTGTCACACCTGCCGATGCTGGCACGATGACGAATTTTGTAGAAATTGGACAAGCTCGAGACAAGATATTGTCCCTCAAGCTGGACCAGGTACGCCGTTGAGGTCCCACCGAAGGCAATATCTTTTACACTCTCTTCCAGATATCTGGTACATCGAGTGTCTCGGGCTCTGCTACTTCCGTTGATCCTAAGGGCTACCTTACCTCGCTAAATTCTGTCCATCTAAAGAGTGAAGCTGAGATTGGGGATATCAAGCGGGCCCGCATGCTCTTTGATTCGCTTGTAAAATCCAATCCCAAACACGCTCCTGGCTGGATAGCGGCAGCATGTTTAGAAGAACATGCTGGCCGTATGGTAGCTGCACGTAAACTTATCAAGGCTGGGTGCGAGCATTGTCCTAAGAGTGAAGACGTGTGGCTTGAAGCAGCACGACTACATGTAAGCTTTCTGACTATTTTTCATTCACGAACTTCTGGTTGACTTCGTCACTATAGAGCCAAGAAGATGCTAAAGTCATTCTTGCCAATGCTGTACAGCATGTGGGGCAAAGCGTCAAGATATGGCTTGCTGCCACTGATCTGGAACAGGACAGCAAGGCAAAGAAACGGGTTCTCCGAAAAGGTTTCATTTGTCGTGTCTTCTTTTGAATATATCTGATATGCCTTTAGCTCTTGAACACATCCCAAACTCTGTCCGGTTGTGGAAAGAGACCGTCAATCTTGAAACTTCGCCGGTCGACGCACGGATTCTCCTTTCTCGCGCTGTTGAAGTGATCCCCCTCTCGGTCGAGCTCTGGCTTGCACTCGCTCGCCTCGAAACTCCTGATCGCTCCAAAGCTGTCCTCAACAAAGCACGCAAAGCGATCCCAACATCACATGAAATATGGATTGCCGCTGGTCGTTTACTGGAACAGCAAGCCGTGGCAGACCCAGACAAACCTGCAGAAATGCGTAAGAAGGAACTGGAGATGGTCGATCGCACAATTGAGGCGGGAGTGCGTGAGCTGCGACGGCACCAGGTACTATTGACACGTGAGCAATGGCTCAAGGAGGCGGAGCGTTGTGAATCAGAGGGTTCACCCCGAACATGTGAAGCCATAATCAAAGCAACAGTCGGAATGGAGATTGAGGAAGAAGATCGACTGGACACTTGGGTAGCAGACGCCGAGAGCGCTGAATCTAGGGACAAGGTTGGCACTGCAAGGGCAATACTTGCGTACGCCTTGAAAGTGTTTCCCGATAAGCGGCATTTATGGCGGAAAGCAGCCGATCTTGAAAAAGCTCATGGCACTCGGTGAGTAATTATGATACCACTTCTTTGTCAACTTTCCAACTTTACCGCAAGGGAATCACTCGATGCCGTCTTGTCTCAGGCAGTGCATTATTGTCCGCAAGCTGAGGTTCTATGGCTTATGGCTGCCAAAGAGAAATGGACTGCTGGAGATGTACCTTCAGCTCGCGAAGTACTAGAAAAAGCTTTCATTGCAAACCCGGAGAGTGAGCAAATTTGGTTGGCTGCTGTCAAATTAGAGGCAGAAAACGGTGAATTGGGCGTTGCCAGGGAGCTTCTCGTCCGTGCGCGTACAGTTGCCGACACTGAGAGGGTAGGTTGTCTTCACTCCTGACCGTTGTTTGTCTCACACAATGATAGATTTGGATGAAATCTGCCGTCTTCGAGCGACAGCAGGGGCAGTATGCAGCTGCCCTTGAGACTGTGTCGGTTGCACTCACCAAATTCCCAAAATTTGCGAAACTATATATGATCCAAGGGCAGATCCATCAGTTCCAGGCAAATTATGTAGCTGCCCGTTCGTCATACGCTGCTGGTATAAAAGCCTGCCCCAAAGATGTCACCCTGTGGGTGCTTGCTAGTCGACTTGAGGAGCTCGACGGCAAGAGCATTAAAGCACGGGCGCTCCTGGAAAAGGCACGGCTGCTCAACCCTGCCAACGAGACTCTTTGGGCTGAGTCTGTTGGTGTTGAAGAACGTGCAGGTGGTGCTGCACAAGCGAAGACAACGCTCGCGCGAGGATTGCAAGAGTGTCCTACTTCTGGCCACTTGTGGTCTCTTGCTATCTGGGCAGAACCACGCCCTGCTCGGAAGTCGCGTTCCGTCGACGCGTTAAAGAAGTCGAAAGATAGTGCACTGGTAACTTGCACTGTGGCTCGCCTCTTTTGGGCTGAGCGCAAGATTGAAAAGGCACGTCAATGGTTCGCCCGTTCCGTCGCAACAGGACAGGACAAGGATCTTGGTGACCATTGGGGATGGTGGCTCAAGTTCGAGAAACAGCATGGGTCGCCGGTGAGCTTTGTTCATTTATTTGTGGTATGGATGTGTCTGATTGTCCTAGGAACATGTTGCCGAGGTGATTAAACAATGCATAGCTGCTGAACCCCATCATGGATCTGTGTGGCAATCCATAGCCAAAGACGACAAGAACGTGGGGAAGGGCGCAAAGGAGATCTTAGAGCTAGTAGCAACTGTCCTCGGTTGATGTAGGTCTTATTTTGATTCACGTGTTTCTTCGGAACCTGTCGATATTGGCAGTAGGAATGTAAACGATAAACTGTATTGAGTGTCATGAGAACGGTATCTATATAGCCACAAGGTGTCGGAACAGAGGCAAGCTGGGGGAGGACAGCGCTACGAATGAAACTAAAGTCATACAAACACACGAATAAAGGAGAAGCAGACATTGGGGGTGGATATTTATGGGAGATATGAAAGAGTTTCAATGAATTTCAGGAAAGTTAACCCCTTTCGGCAGGTGGCCGGACGTGAAGAATAACCCGAGGTAGTTTCTTGCCAGTGCTGGCCGAAGAACCTGGCTCAGTACCTTGCTTCGGACGACCTTGCTGGCTATCTGAAAATGGAAAGCCCAAGGTCTCCGTTTCGGATACTGGAGGCGATGTGTCCTTCACATCCCTCTCCCTTGCAGAGGCATCCATCGATCTGGCCCGGGTGGTGCTTTGGCTGTCACTCGGGGAGCGATCAGCACCCTTCTTTTTTCCACGGAGTGTCCTCGAGCTAGGCGGTACACAATAACTATGGGAGCCTTTAGAGGAAGAAGGGTTCGGTTCCAGAGTGGCCAGAATCTCCGAAGTACGGTGTACCCAGGCATCCAGAGTGGAGGCCTGAGATGAACGAGGACCCTTTCGGGCTTTGGTAACTTCCTCGAGCTATTTACAGAATCAGTTATCTTCATGAGGCGGGCTGCAGAAGGTGATCTGACCTTAGTCAAGTTTTCCACATTCCACCATTCCTCATTCACCCAATCTCCCTCACCTATCTCCAGGTCTACCAACCCACATAGGTGTGCCATAGCACCACCTATAAGTGCCCTATCACTATACCCCCCTTCCAATACACTCACGAGACGGCCTCGCGCATATTGGTCAGCCATGGCGCATGCATCACGAGTAAATCGATGGTAAAAGGAAGTGGGCACTTTACGGTTATGTCGGGACATGTATGAATATTCATGCTCGCCGGCATCAAAGCCACAGCTATTCAAGTCACGAAATCAGTAAAAAGATATTCATACCAATGTTTGCAGTACAGACAAACCTGACGAAAAGGAGGATGTCGTCTCCCGGACCTCCAGTACTGTCGAGAAAGTCTCGCGCACGGTGAATGAGATTGAGGTATTTGGGGTAAATTTCACCCCAAAAGTGCTCGTTCGACTCGTACTGTTGGAGATGAATGTTTTCGATATGTTGGCCATGGGCCCCATGGATGGAAGTTGATGCAGCTTGAACCAAATTAGGTTTCCCCTCCTATCTTGTGATCATTATGGGTGACCTGGAGCAAATTCGTATCTCACCTCGCATGGGAAGGAAAGAATATCGTGAAGAGATCCGTAATACACTTGAAGGCCAGGTGATGCATCATTTTTGGCATAAGCATGCTCCAGTGTTTGGCGATATGTCTCCTCGTTTATCTGCCAGATAAGAGATTGTGTACCATTTCCTGTGGGGATGACGAGCGAAACGATATAGAGAGTCACCAACAACTAACCATGATGCAAATCAATATCAAGTATAACGACACGCTTAATACCGTGCTTCAGGTGTGCTGGAAAATGGTGAGCGCTTATTACAAACGTCCATTGCCCTGTCCGTACCATGTGCAGTCCCGATCACCACATTGTTAACAAAACAGAAACCACATGGTGTATCCTCTCCACAGTGATGACCTGGAGGCCTGATGGCCACAAACGCCCGTTCGCAATGATCACTGGGGCCGTCTAAGGATGAATATGTGCCAGTAGCGAGTACCGTATCAATTGCTTCGCATACAGCACCGATAGCCCCTTGAATCGCATCGATGGACGTTGGACAGACTATATTAATATATACTCATGGGTGTGGCGATCAAGCTTTGTTGATAACAATGCCACGTACGATACACATCCGCAGGGTTCAGAGGTATCTCCGGGGGAAATTCAATCCCATTCTTTGCAATATTATTTCGACTGTCTCGTGCCCAAGCAATAAGGTTTTCAAGATAGACATCGCCATCGATGTCCCCGTGGACATATTTCACAGCGGGATGGTTCAGCAAGTCGACTGTTGCTTTGGAACGCGTGAGAGAGACCGAAGATTGTAACTCGGGTGTGACAACCTCTTGTGTGCGTCCAATTTGCATGCGTTCCAGAGTAACTGCCAGCATGTCTGCCTCCAACGACGGATCGCGTTCACCGGCATCTTTGGGTTTAGTCACTCCCTTGGTCGCAGTGTTTGAATTTGAGAAGGCTTCTTCGGCACGAGCAATGGCCGCGGAAAGACCTATTTTTACTGCGCGAAGGCGCTCAGGACGTTCAACGACTCCCGAAGAATCCTTCGTGCGTATGTAGCGGTGCTTGAGACAGTCGTCCTGGATATACACCGTGGTGCGTTTCCCCTGACCTTGTGGCTTGGAAATGGGAACCAGCAATCCTGCGTCAGATGCCACAGTTGAACAAGTTCTACCAGCTTGTTCAGTTGTATCCATCATTGGTCCCGTAGAGAGTGTTGAAAGTTGGGGTTCCAGAACAGAGGATCGAGGGTGATGCAAAAGCAGGTGGAGTATATGTACATACGGAACATTCCTCACGTGTTACATTAGATCGGACTACTGACTTGGCAAGCCCAAACTCGAAGATGGGTAAGATGTGTGCGACAAGCACGATGAGCTGCTGTGTGGAGGCGCAGATCGTTCGTTGGATGCACAGTTGGGCCATTAGCGGCGTGAGTTTCTTTTGGACAAGTGAAGTTACTGCCAAATCTAGCTCTACATAATGCACTATATCGAAGACCCGCTGGGTTTCGATTCGAAGATCTTACGCATTGCCCGTGTTACGCGGGGTGTGGGGGGCTATGTTTCCGGAGAATATTGAAGACTATACCCACCAAAACCTTTGGGTTCCTGACCCAGTCTTGCTCAAGGATTGGAGTCTGGTGAGATAGGTGTGATTGCCAGGTTTGTTTGCAAGGTCTTGTGTGACTGAGTTTCTACTTCACTCCACAGTGATCAATGTATCTGTCTAAAGACAGGCGCTGGTTAATCTTATTGAGCCAGCATTGTGACATAGCGTCTTTTGTGTGTAGTTTGTCTTTGATGACATTTTCGTATCTAAGGACCCAAGGTGGGCGGACTCTGAGATTAGGAATCGGAGGAAACGGGTTCTCAGAGCCTCTGTCTTGGCAGCTGCGTGAGTTGAATCACCATTTGCGGGATTGGTAGTACATACATACTTACAAACCACAGTGGCTACTTAACTTTGCTGCGCATTTGCGGCATTTCTTATAATATACTTACGATTTGTTATCCAGCACGACTGCACTCCATGGTTTGGCAGGAAAATCTTGCATGAGGTTTGTCTCTGCACGGCATACCATTTACCAACCGAGCTCCAACTTGACGACTTTATCCCTACTCGAATTCGATCGCCAACGTTGCCACACCTTCCCCTGGGTTTCCCAGGTTCCGAGGCAGGTGCAGATACTGATAAGCACTCACGCTTTGGCATGTCCCACGATGAACCAGCTCAGCTGCAGAAATTCTTGACAATTTGCACGCACAGTGACGTCGCATTATGCCCTCCGTACACAGACCCTTACACGGTGACTTGATAGGCCGGTTGTGTTTACACCATTCACACCACTGTTCACATTATTGAGTGACCACGGTCATGATGTTTCGGATGATGGTACGCTTGCAGAAGTTCTGCCCGTCCTTCCATATGCGGTCGTATACTTATTGCACTTGTATGTAGTATCATAATCCTACATACCACTTTGTTGTACATACTGCAGGTAAGTAGCAGGTGAGTAGAATACAGATCTGAGTCGCGTTATGTACACTTGTTTGGATATCGTCGTTCGTCGTCGTAGTTGGAGACTGGCAGGCTGCGTTCCTAGAATCCCTGGAGTTTGTCCATCAAGATCGCCCACTCCAGCACCGTGACCCCCTTCCTCAGCATCTCTTCTTTCATCTCACGATCTCGGGTTTCCTCCCTCAGTCTCGCCAATGCACGAAGATGCTCACCCTGCTTGATTCCCAGACTGTAAAGTACCGGCGCGATGTGGAGCAGCGATGGCTGGCAGGACGCGAGAACTATCTCAACAGATGTCGTTGAAGTAGATCGGGTCCTCGCCACAACCGTCGGGCTCCTCCTGGGGTCGGCTCTGTTCCGGGTAGGTGAAGTGCTGCTTACTCTTTTGTTGCCATCGTAATTTCCGTATCCCGTCTGTACGCTTCGGCGCGGAGGAGAGCTCTTCTGAGCCGCAAGTGCACTGATTTCTGCCATGGTATATATCCTCTCTGATCGCGTCGGACTAGGGGATTTGATCCGCCTTTCATGCTTTATGCCCATCGGCTGTGGACCCATTGGCGGGTGAATTTGGTTCAATTCCGAGGAAGTGTATACTCTCTCAGACTGGTACGATTGTGATGTATTTGACTGGCTTCGTCGACGTGTTGTCTTGATATTCTGCACCATGCTCAAGGTAAAAAAAAAAAAAACAAGATTAGGACGTCTTTCTGCTTACCTGGATCTCCCTGGGCTTTAGGGTTCCCGTCTCTGTGCTGTACCCCCTGCTGCAGCTACGTCGTCCTGGGGTACTTCCCTGTGCTGTTGACTCTCCAAATTCACTCGGACCACCTCCATTGCGTGCAACTTCCTCCCGCCACATATACACTCTCCCACACGGTTCCCCTGCTCCTGATTGTTGCGTTGGCGTTGGATCCTGGTCCCTGCGTATCCTAGTTCCGGTGCTCGGCCCATGAGAGCTTCGATCGACAGCCATCTCTTGAAGACGTCTCGACACCTCATCCATATATCTCCCATACTCTGTGGCCGACGGTACCTGCCGATACTCGACTTCACGTTTTTCTGCCCATTCGCCATATACGCCGCTGAATCGTTGTTCTGATTCCTCCTCTAGTCCTCCTCGACATTCCCTCAAGGTCCGAACTTCGGTCACACCATCAAAGGGATACAGTTCTGTACCCGCAGTCTCGAAATCCACATCTTGTGTGATGGCATCAAAGTCGTCCGCAACGACCTGTACGGTGGTAGGTGCACGGGGATGTCGCCGTAGATGTTTTGCGGCAGGAACAATATCGTACGACGAGTCTTTCATTTTATCGATGAGACATCAACACAAGCTGACCCGACCTATCAAATCAGCTCACCGCTGTTTCCGTCTCTCTTGGTCATCCCGAATGCAGATTCTTCAAAGAGAGCTCCCGCAAGTGAGGCGAGGGTCAGTGCTGCCTTTATTCGTCACCTTGATGTGGACGGGTTTTGCAGCCACCGTGTGGCCTTGGAATGCTCCAAACACGAGGTCGCCAAAGAGTACCCAACTTATCACTAGATTGGTCGCATTGATGGAATGCGTGAACAGTGTGATTTACACGTGCCTTGTGAGTAATCAACATGAAAATTTTGACTCTTCCTATAACTGACGAGCCCAACGGTGTTCGAATTTCAGCCCAACAGGAGTCAGCAAAAATGTGACGAGATATCACAAGCTTTTTAAGTTACCACTTGTTGGTTTTCTACCAGTTGTACGTACACTGTGGTTCCGACATGTACATGTGTGCCTAATTGCGGTGCAACACGGCTACTGACCTTGACAGCTTTTCACCGAAGCTATGGGAGTCGCTGGGCACGTTGTTGACGCATGTCGTTGGTGATGTCGATTGCTTTGCTCAAAGGTCCGTTCATGCCGTTCGACTCAACCTCCATGTTGTGTCCAATATTTAATACGTAATTGCCCTGAGAATCTCAGCTTTCCTCCTGCTTTTACAGCAGCTGGAAGGCCGTTGTCTGACTGCAGGCCTACGATGATCGATCAAGCACCTAACCTTCGGTTCACTCGGAGTCTCGCCGTGGGAAGGTCATGATAACGCGGCATGTATCATAATGCATCGTGGCCCAGATTCGACAGTTCTTACGATGTGAAAGGATCTAACACTTCCAGTCCTGATTCAAGGTCATTTTCCTTTCCCATCTTGCTCCTGCGCCGTGCTTTCCTCGTTATGGTTGGTTGATGCTTGGATACCCCATAGGATCAGTACCCCACCATATCCGCCGCATCTGGTAATTGAACGTGAGCGTACCTTACTTGCAGGACGTCTCGTGACTCCTCCCCTTTGACTACATACATCTAGAGCCAGAGGCAAACCTCCAGGGAATTACACGACCGGTCTTCAACAACATGCGAGGAAGGCGCTAATTCCTTAATGGCATTTTGACTCTATGGCGTAGTAAATGTCATTAGTATATTAGTACTGTACACCAAGATCTAGCCCTGTGGCCGCTACAACCTATGCTCCATGTTCCTAGTAACCACTCTGAGATGCCATCCAACTATAAATACGGACTTTGAAACTTTAAATATCCGCAGAAGTCCGTAGCCTCTCAATGCCACACACCCCACCACTTACCCTTGCTGCTACGCACACTATTCGGTACCACTTGGATTTGATATACTTTACATTAACATGTCTGCCATCAGGCAATCATGTCTTACTGTTTGTTACATAGTTAAAGAAGTTCTCTCTCTATCTCCGCAGAAGTCCGCACGAGAAATTTAAAGTTGAATATTGAATCTCCGCCACACTTTTTAAAATTTCTACCAACACCCTCACCACTCTGCCATTTGTCTAGGTGAGCTCGAACCCCCTTTTCCCCAGTCGATGATTTTAAAACAAAAAATTCACTGATTTAATGAATACGACCTGCTGGAGGCAGGGATGACCCTACTCGAGATTTCTGAGACTTCCTCTGTGTTCGATCTGTCTGGTGTCATGCGTACTTACCAGGTTCCCTCATAGGTTCGTCAGAAAGCCACTCTAATATTGCAAACTCGACTCTGTTGGTGGATATGTAGAATTTGGACTAACCTGGTAAAGAATATCTGTTTTTTGCGGACGCCCATTTGTAAAATTGTGAATCACTTGACTTCAAGTACGAAAGATAAACATCTGTTCCTCATCGACGGGAACCCGCGTGAACCCCTATTACCACTGTGACTTACCAGACTTTCAGCCGAGCGTCCATGTTCCATCTATCGATGAACTTATCTGCTGTGTACGGCCAACTCCAGTGTCTCCAAAGCAGGAAAATTTAGGCTAATGACTCTGCCTTTGGCTGCCTCTTCATCAACGTTCAACCCTTGCCTCCACAGCTGCCTTGGTTTAACCGTTGTCACATGGCTACATTTTGGAGCATGCTAGAAACTTGAGTCCTTGTCTGTTGTCAGTACATACCCACATACCCGTTGCAAACCCGAGGCCTCGGTATGGGTAACGGTATTTGTGTGGGACTCCAAAACGGATACGCACACCCGTTAGCTACCCCCGTAACCAATATTACTTGCCGCAATCAGTCAGTCTCCAGAGTATAGAGTTCGTGACGTTCTCTCCGTACAAGATCCATTTAACGTTGCCAACGCCTCTCCAAAGCTACTCGCCCTCCCCGACTCGGAGGATTGGTAGCCAACCACAGGAAGTTCCTGGTTGCCCATAGCCGCTGGTCAAGCATTACGTACTATCTTGCAGGTTTCATTAGGTTTCATTGGAAAGTCATGTAAATTCCAAACTCTCCAGTCGTGACGTACTTCTTGCTACGTAACCACTGGAGGCCCTCCAGTCTCCAGCATACAGGAATGGAAATAGATTGGCTGACTAATACGCTAACCTTTCGAAAGTTCAACTCCGGTCACGGATTGTGTCTGGCCCTCCACAAATGCCAACCTTCTCCTAAGGGTTCCAAAGTATCACCACTCCAACCCTCCAAATCTATAGGTACATGTGGCTAGTATTAGGCGCATTATTTAAGGTGGGATCATGCTATCATTCGATGGACGTGTCGAACCCGTGATGTCCTCTTCCCAGTCACCGTCTCGTCCATCGCGTCCTGATTCTCCAGGAAGAGATTCAAACGCGATTACGTTTAGCGTAGGTGGTTCGGTGGGGGTTCAATCAAGAGACATCCTTCAGGGTTGCACACTCATTGATCGGCCGCACGACGATGTCCTTCCCGAGCTCACAACTGGGGGTACCCTGATGCTCCTGGCAAGTGTGTTCATTTATAATCAGTTGCTTTCGGACGTGGTAGTAACATGCAGACAGTGGCCAGGATATTCTTCCCGCGCGACTAATACTTCCCGACGGGCTAGAATCGATATATTAGATGATGAACCTTTCACTCGACAAGAGCTTGCCAGGGAAATATGCGGGCATATTTCACGATTCCAAAAAATTGCATCTGTATACACACCTTCGTTTCATTTCTGTACTTTCGGTCTCATATCATCTCCCCAGAAAACCAAAATAAAACCTGGATGGGAGCACTATGCACTTGGTGAAAATGCCACAGATATTGTGTTGTATTCGGTGACTTGCCGTGGCAACACATTGATCCCCCATGTCCGTCTTATTGATCGAAGGGGCATAGAAAGGCATATTGCCCCTGATTATGGCTTTGCATCGAATATAATAAGAACACGGCATAATAGGAGACAAATATTTTCTCACTAGAATAAAAGTCAACAGAGGGGTGGTTTCTTCAGTCACAAAGGACTGCATAGTACCAGTACGGGTACTTACCACATCACATGTTGATATTACCACCATTACACCATGCTCACTCCCTGTGAACTTATCAGGACGCTGTGCAATGGAATCCTTTGGACAGTTATTTGCCAGGATGTAAAAAGAAAAGGAAAAAACTAAGAACAGCATACAGTAAATACTGATGAAACTACAGTGACAGTGGGGAGAGAGAGGTCTTCATTTGTAATATACCACGAGAAAGACGCGGTCACCCGAGGGCAGGTAAAAACTATCTAGACAAAGAATATATATGCCTGTAGTTGTGTATCTGAATGATACTTGTGTGTGGTTGTGCATATATTGTCAAGGGGTGTTATGTAGGCTGTAATGTGTGCGGGTGGAAAAAGAATGAAAAGAGAGAACATAACATGAAAGATGCATATACATGGTAAGGACACTGGTATGGGGCATGGTGGTCAGGTGGTGTGCATTTTTGAAGGCGGAAGAGTCTTTCAGGAATTCCACCGGAGCTTTAATTCCTTCTTTAGAGCCTAGAATATCAACCAGAACAAGTCACTGTGATTCATTGAGCAGGTGTTGGCGGGCGTCGGCGTGTATTGGACATTCAAGTAAGTATGTGTGATCGGGTTTGGATGTTGGGACCACGCAGACAGGAGACAGGTCCTATGGAAACGAAATTCTCCCATAAAGCGTGACCCGTGCGGCGTTCGATCAGCCGGCCATAGATTTCCCTTGTGTGTGGGCTTGAAGTGGAGGAGAGTTCATAGCGCGAAACATGAACGGTCCGCTACAGAGAAGAGACTGAGTGGAGCGCGGTCCGGTGTCGTTGTAACTCGAACGCGAAGTTTAGGTCGGGATGTTGGGAATCGTAGGTCAGAATGAGCGATGAGCGTTCTTTTCTTGTGCACATCAGAACTGCACCGCACCGTGACGCTACATACAAATAAGACGTCCAATGTCCAACGCGGGGGAAGTGCGTACTGCCCTTTTCTCCATAAAAGCTCGGGAAGCCTTAACCATCAGAGAATATTGTGGCCCATGATGAAGTACCTGTGAGTCTGTGAACCAACATTTCCAGTTTCGTGCGTGGCGCTATATTGCAACTTTATACCCTTCGTCTCAGCAGCAAAAAACATGCGATACAAGGTACTGTTACTAACGTGTCAATGCACCGAAAAATGTGTGATTACAACCTTCTTTTCAGCTTGAGGTCAAGCAAGTTCAAGTTAGACACCGAACAGTAAGTGAGATTGACCTGGATTTCCTTTTCTGTTATCACGATTACATAACGTCTATAATTTTTTGCCGTTTGGTGGTACACTCTGATTAGTATTGAGCCAAACGACATCCTTTTCCTCCTTCTCCTCCTCCTCGAGCTCCTCCTTTGCTAGTCAACATCAAATTTCCCTGCCTGCCATGGCTCCATCGCATACCGGAAATGGAAAAGAATCTGGCACAGCGCGAGTGCTTGGGTCTGGTGCATCTGGTACGCTGTCACTCTGGTGTTGGTTTCTTGACTGAAAACCTGTAGGAATTGCTGAGCTCCTGGTCTTCCATCCGGTTGACACGATTGCAAAACGGCTCATGAGCAACAAGTCCAAGGTCCTCATTTACGTTTTGTGGTGTGCCGTCTGCTGACCCCCATCCTAGGTGTCAATGACCACGTTTTCCCCCATCATTTTCAGAGACTATGCCAATGCACCGCTTGGACGCAAGTTCTTATCACTTTTTCCTGGACTTGGATATGCGGCAGGTTACAAAATTTCGCAACGGATATACAAATTTGGTGGTCAGCCATGGTTCAACGATGTCATTTCACGAAACTACAAGGACGATTTCACGCGTTTATTTGGCGAGCGTAAGGGAAAAATGATGATCCAGGCAACTGCTGGAAGGTAAGCCTCTTTCTTCCCATTTGTAGTTTGTTATTCTTATCACATTGGTGGATGTAGCTTGACTGGCATCGGAGAAGTGGTGCGTTTATCCATTATTTTGAAGCCCTTCTTTGGTTTATAAGCCCTTGAAGGTCCTTCTGCCGTTGGACGTGCTTAAGATTAAGAGGCAAGTCAATCCCGAGGCATTCCGTGGACGAGGAGTTGTCCGCATCTTCTTGGAAGAAGGGACAACATTGTACCGTGGATGGGGCTGGACTATGGCTCGCAACGCACCGGGCTCTTTTGCTGTAATTGTCTGATTTATCGAGCGTGGAATTGATCTGACATTACATGACCCAGCTCTTTGGTGCATCGGCAGTTACAAAAGACTACGTCCTGGGCGTCTCGGATTATTCCAAGGCAACCTGGACCCAAAACTTCATTGCATCCATCGCTGGTGCCGTTGCATCCATTACTGTTGCTGCACCGCTAGACACAGTCAAAACTCGTATCCAAAATGCAAATTTCGAACAAAAGGTGCCTGGTATAAGAGTGGTAAAAGACTTGATCCGCAATGAGGGTGCTTCCGCCTTTTTCAAGGGATTGACGCCTAAAGTTAGTATAAGGCCGTCACTCTTCTTTATCGAGAAAACTCATACATCAAACACAGCTTCTTGCGGTTGGTCCGAAGCTGGTCTTCAGCTATACCCTTGCGCAGTCGTTGATACCCCTGTTTGGCAAGTATGTATAGACTCGGTGAACTACCGGATGGCGCATGATACTTGGGTTTTCTCTCTCCCTTTCATTGGCGCACGCTTGAAGGTCCATGTCATAGAAGTTACCTATATTTCACTCTGGAGTAATGCACCACTTAGTAATTTGATATTCAGACGAGTCAGACTAAACAGAGCTACAGATTCAGCGCATGGTCCTACTACAACTTGCGCTGCGGCACACAGCGACGAGAATGGGCTTCTTCCAGTAAGTCCCTCATCAAATCCAGTTCGTCAACTGTCTTTGGAGAGAGAGAGAGGTTCTTGACCGTGGATAACACAGTAGTGTTACAGACAATGTAAACCCTCTGGTCGGTTAGGCCAGCGTCTTTTAGGTTTCGTTGAACGGTTGCCCTGGTCTCTGCAATGTATTGCTCCCTGGCAGCGGTGTACAGTTCCGTGCGCCGCGCTCGATCATCACTTTCACTTTCGTAACCCAGGTCGCGCATGATATTCCGGATGTGTGCATCTGCTTTCGATCGCACGATGTAGGTAGGTATCTGGAATCGCCTGCAATTTGTTAAGATGGCAATATCCGTTGTGGTAAAGCGGGCGTCGAAGAGAACGATAATGCAGTCAAAGACAAAAAGTCCTTGGCTGTTGAAGTACAACCAGTCGGATTGTTGGAGTGTGCCCGCTCCTGGAATGTCGTACCACACAAAGGGGTTCCTGGGGTTTGGGTCAGGATATCGATCGATCGTCGACGTGGTTTCAACAATGCCAGTCCGCGCTGCACCCGCGTCTTTGTTGTGCAAGCCGCGGAAAGCATTGATCAAGGATGATTTCCCACTCCCAGAGACTCCTGCTACCGCAAAATGAAAAAGCCCATCCTGGTACTGCACCCTCTCTCTTGCAGCAGAAACTTCTTGGGCACTGGGTAGAACGATGGGCTGTATGCCTTTCTTGAGGCACTCTTCCGCCTCCTTCTGAGTCTGCTTTGCAGCTTCCACCTTCTCTTTTGCTTCTCTGGCGATCCGCTCTGCAGCCTCCTGGGCATTTCTCGCCTTTTTTGTCTCTTCCCTGGCGACTTGTCTGGCTGCCTCGGCTTCACGTTCGGCCCTCTCTATGCCCTCCTCGATGGCAGCCAATGATCGAGATCCCATTCCTTCTGTCGTCTCGCTGGATGCTGCCTCGTATTCTGTGTCGAACTCGGACAGCTCAATTTGCCCTCGCCTTGCCCGCTGGACCCAAAACGCTCGATCCGCACGATGGTTAGTACTGTAGGTGCCAGGTGCTAACCCAGCCTGTCGACGGGCTTGTTCCACTGCGATGATAGCCTCCTCTGCCTGGCGCCTAGCTTCCTCCGCTTGGCGGAGAGCTGCTGCTGCCTGCATGCGAGCTTGATTTGCGTCTTGGCGCGCAGTCTCCACTTCCTGGCGCGCTGCCTGCATGACTCTTTGCATGTATTCTTGTCCATTTCTGGCGTAATTGATGTTGCGTAGCGTCGAGTTTTCGCGCATGCGGGACTGCCTGATGTAGCGCATAATGTGGATGACGCCTTGGGCAACCACGGTGATACGGGTCGCAACGGATGCAACGTTTCCCATTCTTGGAGGTTTGCAATGGTTCTGGGTCGTCCGATGCAGGCGTTAGCACGCTACTGACCTCGACGTAATGCTGAAGAACGTACACCTATGCGTGAGCGAGTTGTTGGCCAGCACTAAATTGCAGTAAGAGCGAACCGTACACGAGGACGCCCCTTTTGGACACGAGGTGGTCGATTTATGGATGACGACGATCCTTCCTGTTTTGGTCCGAGTACGGTTCACAAGTGCTTGGAGACACGGAATGCTATATAGCCGATAGGCAAGAAAGAGGGATGTAAATACATATAATACTATGGAGGAGTCAATTTCGAGTATGAATACATCTACCCATTATACTAAGACGTGTCTTCCGTCTTCCTCTGGCGAGGGATCATTCGAAGACGTAGAATTCTGGGACCCACTGGTCTTCATAACAATGGATCGAGAGCAGAAAAATATCGGTCAAATGGATGTGATCATCCTTGATTGCCCAAGTTCCATAGCTAGGGATTACGCCGAGTCGCTGAGAGCAGTCAACACCCCGAGAAGCAAACGAAGTTGAAAGGTGCCCACCTTGATGGACTGACAAAAGTTTTTCAAGAGGCTGCAAATGCACTGTACTAGTGCTTGACGGGTGATAGGCTGCTGGCTCGATGTCACAGTGTTGATCCGCTCTTTCTGCAGATCAGGTCGATGAGGATACCCTGGCCACTGCGTACGTCGTATTTCAGTACTTGCGGAGAGACATACATAGAGACAACCCCACCTCAAGTGAAACTCTAGTCACGCGCCATCCATACGGCAGGAATGGCATGTCATACGGTGCGTCCACCATAACCGTATTGTTCAGCACATCCCTAACGCGTACGCCTGGCCAACCATTCGTACTGAATGTGATAGGAGGGTGGCGTGCGCGCAAAGGGTTGCAGCTGAGCCTACGTGGGACTCGTACCAGCCGCCGACGATCTGGCAGTACCCATTTCTTTGGCATATCCGAGATCAACGTGGCCGGGTGCTCAGGTGGGTTCGATGCAACGGAGTAATGCTGGTACAGGGATATAAACAACAGGTTGGGAGTGTGTGTATGGAGAAGACTTACGGATGACGTCCCCGCACCCACATGATTACGCATCAAATTGTTGGGGTTGGTAACATATATTGGCATGGT
This sequence comes from Scleroderma bovista, assembly GCA_037178675.1. Taxonomy (NCBI): domain Eukaryota; kingdom Fungi; phylum Basidiomycota; class Agaricomycetes; order Boletales; family Sclerodermataceae; genus Scleroderma; species Scleroderma bovista. The sequence goes on along the minus strand of JAYMGJ010000020.1, from coordinate 84,255 downwards.
CGCTAATATGACCTCTTGGGAAGAGAACTGAGTCTGGTATGTTTGAAGTGCTGACTGCCATCTGCGTAGACTCTCAAGTTTTATAGCACACGAACAAAAGGGACGGGCATTCCACACTGTGGCACTACGTCAAAGCAATTGCATGCAGAGGCTCAAAGCGGAAGGCCTGTGAACCGCATTGACTTGCTTGAATATCCCTGAGCCTGACGCTTGAAGAAATTTACCTGAGTGTCATCAGTATACAAAACAGGCTACAAAAGAAATATCCCATTAAAGAGGTACAAAGAGGGACGCACCTGCTACATTGTTGAACCACCGGATAACCAGATAGTGTGCTAGGACCTTCCAAGCTTGCTGAGGGTACGCCGTCCGCGTCAAAGCACAACTGTCGGTAGCTATAAAACTCATCTGCACCTCTGCTGGTATAATCTGCGCTTCAAGTTCGACGATTTGGAGTGGCACGAACTGCCACTTCGGTCCGCCTCAGTTCACCTCGGCGGCAACAGTAGGCGTGGTATGTGGGATTGGGGATCCGGATTATTTTGGAAAGTTCGCACGCATATTGGAAAAGGATAGGGGTTATTAAGCACTTATGTGTGAATTATACTGACACGACGACTAGTAAAACGACAGTGCGAGAAGGTTAGTCCTAAGGGATGTATAGTAATGAGCACATAAATTACAGAAGGGGTATGCTAGTTGTATGTATGGTAAAAATGAATGGAGATCAGATTGACACGAGAAAAAAAAATCACAATGAACGGATGTCAAGGCAGTTCAAAGTGCGGATCTTATTCGAAGACGTAGAATTCCGGGACCCACTGGTTCCTATAATAATGGATAGAGAGCAGGACTACATTGTGAGGATGGATTTTCTCGTCACCGAGTTCCCATCTCTCGTTGCCTGGGAGAGGTTGGTGGTTCTGCAGCAAATTACATAAGATACCTTGATCGAAAGTACGATGAAGCCAACTTTACGCACCTTCGCAGACACCCAATAGTTTTTGAGGGTCCCACAAACTTCTTCAGCGGTTTTTTGACGATTCAGCGGGCCATCACTATTCACAACCTCGATCCTGGCATTTTGGGGGTCCTGGAAAGCGCGCCGATCGTAACCAGGCCACTGAAAAATGTCCCATATCTATCGGCACGCGCAGGAAATATGACTAGCACATTTGAACTGACCTCGAGGTTAACAACAGTCGATCGCCAGCCGAGGTGCGCCATCGGCGTGTCATACGGACAATCAACCACGACGACGTGATTCAGCACATCTTTGACCCACACACCTGGCCATCCCTTGACGCTGAATGTAATGGGCGGAAAAGACTCTTGAGGCGGGTTCAACTGGCGCGGACGCGGAAGTCGCACGGCCCTTCGACGGTCTGGAAGCACCCAGCGGCCTGGCATTGCTACGTGCATAGAAGAAGGATGCGGGGGAGGGTTAGAAACAACGGAGTAGTGCTGGGAGAGTAATGCGCAGGGGACCTTAGTTGACACAAACGAAGGGAAGGGAGGAAAATACTTACATGTGCGGACGGCCCGCTGGGATCAAGCATTAAGCAGTTGGGGTTAATGTATGCCATTATGTTATGAGTCTATGAAATTTTAAAAAATACTAGAAGAGCGCTGCTCTGGAGACTTGCAAAGAGTGTGAGGTGATGGCCATTCTCGAACGACAAGGCCAGGTTTTATACTTGCCATCCCTTGTGGTTTGTTCACTCAATGTCTGTGCATCTTTCAATCGATGGGTGTGGAATGTTCAAAGCGACAGATTGCTGGTAGGGGGGACACAAAGCGAAAATACCGGACGTCTCAAAGAACAAAAGGAGAAGTGGACTCGCCTATGGTACCTGACATTTTCTGCCACTTTGACATTTTGTGTTCGTACCGCCGAAGAAAGCGAAGCGGGCCGAGCTAATGGCAGAAAGAAACAAAGCGTCTTTGTGTCACAGAGTGTGCCTGTGAGCGCAATCAAGATACGTCGGCTCCACCGACGTCACTGACCTTAATTGAAAGACATATATATTCCGAAGCTTCAAGCAAGGAAAATTGTCTCCGGATAGAAAGAAATCCTTACGACTATTTGCCTTTTCAGGATATGGACGATACAAACCGCCACCTCTGAAACTGTTGAACTCGCGAGCCAATTCATCCTTTCAGTCCAAGGTATCAACAGCGCGACAACGAGATCGCAAGATCAATCGACAATCCAAACAAAGAGTTTTACACTAGTACTCATTCGTTATGTTACCTCACCTTTCTCCCTCTCGCCTCCCTCGTCACTGGAACCATTTTCCCTGACGCACCGTGTTGTGCTTGATATTTCTACCGTATTCTTCGTATATCGGACGATCTGCACTGGTACGATCAGGCCCATCTCATCGCAGACATACTCCAATAGTCGCAGTGCTTCACAATAAGAACAACTTTGGAGCCAATCATTCCTTAAATTGGGAACTTCAAAGAGTACATCTGCTATCAATGATGTCACGACGTGGCTATGGATTCTCTAGTTGCACATGTGAGTTCAACAGACGTCGAAGTAGTTGCCAGGATCATCGGAGGAATCACATCACGGTCACGCAGAGTATCTCGATACGGCCACAGAAGAGACCTTATCTTCCTGGCCTCGTCGTCTTTCCCTTGCTCGATGTATTCCGATTTCTTCTTCTCTAGCGCCACCCGAACCTTTTCAAAGTTTCTGCGGTCACCTCTGACGTGTCCAAACTCTTCGAGATTAAATTCACGGTCCAATTGCTCCAATAGTTCGTGATGTCGTAGCCACATCGCATGGTGTGATTCGAGATCTTCTATTTCGACTGGAGAGTACTGGACTAGAGACGTTTCCCCGGGCACAATCTCCTGCCAGTGTTGAAAGACATGGAACAATGCCACCCTGCGTGGTCGATATGAGGTCCAACAGTAAAAGGCCCATCTATCATCGTGCACGCACCGAAACGGTATCAGGCCATACTTCCATGTTGCCTGGGCCAAGCTTTCGAGATAAACTCGCTCCCCACGAGCCTCCATATCGAAGATCGTGTGGGGGAACGCAACGACTTCGAATAACTTGTGGTGGATGCGTCGTTTGTGTATTCTTTTTACTTCTTCCTTTTCGCTGTCGCTAAGAGAATCAAAGTCGTCGGGGAGGACGGGTAACTGTCTACCAGGAGGGACATCATCCATGCGATACAACGGTGGTACGTTCAGCTGCAAGAAAGCTGGTCCTATCCAGGCTCCTTGCCAGTCAATAATTGACGAAAGCGAGATGGGAATGGTCGGTGAGATCTTTCCCTCTTCCGAGGATCGGATGAAGATATTCGAAGCATGTAAGTCAGGATGCCACAAAACCGGTCTTTTCTGTTCTTGGAGAGGGGGTACGAGGGTGGGTACGAGGGTAGTGTACACAGACAGCCAGTTGATGTGGTCTTGGTGGTTGCCCTGGCCAGGGAGCATTCGGTTTGGATCGTCCAGGATATGGGATGTACCAAAGCGAGTTATGCATTCTTGTTCTCTGGACGCAACAGCCTTCATGTAGTCCTCCGCGGTTTGCCCTAGTATTGTCCATCAGAAGTAAACGAGCGAAAATATTTTCAAAAGGAACTTACATGGGCCTCGGTTGATATCCATATGTTCCCGTTCTGCTTCCCAGAAGTCGCGACGCGCGATAGGCCCAATGCAAAATTTAGAGTTCAACTCATCGTCAGGGGAAAGCCCTTCGAGCAGCGTCGGAGCACGAAGTGGAACAGGTACATCGTTTTTGTAGTACAAGCTGCCATAGTGGGTGAAGGAAAGATCCAGGAGCTTGCGTTTACACTCCCCAAGAGTCTTAGCAAATATCCCTTGGTCATACCTAGGGATATCCTCCCAAATATCCGAAAGGAGACATCCAGGTGCTTTCTCCATCAGAATAAATTCGGCACCAACGTCGGTACTCTCAGCACGAGAACTCCACGTAAGGACACGCGGGATTGGGAAGGCTAGTTGACGTCGCAAGAAGTCAGTGGTGGCAACTTCACTTGCAGTGGCAAAATGAGGAGGCCCAGCCAGAGAAGTAGGAAATTTTGCGATGGCTTCGTAGCCAGTGTCGAAGCGAACGAGGAAAACCCTGTTCACAGACTCGTTGATTTTAACCATGTCCGTCACGGCTTTCGCGCCGGCCGCTTCAGCTGCGAGGCGACAAAATGCTGCAACGTTGAATGTAACGGATCTCGCATTGTGGTGCTCCCTGTCATTGCATAACCAGAACCCTGAAGTGTATTGATAAATCGATTCCAGATCTATGGGCATTCGGGCCTTTTCCTCTTGCGTGGCCGGAATTTGAGGCCCCGTCTGCGGTTTGGAACTATTCCTGAAGGGCGCTAATCTTGAAAGGACTTATATCATTATGTGAAGTCAGCACCGCGTACAGAAGAAGTGTTTGGCTCACTGACATTCCATTGTTCAGTTTTACAACGTTGTTCAAGTAAATACGAGCAGTCGAAGATGGATAACTTGCAGCTTATAATGGAAAGCCAGTGTCAAACACATTTGATTGGATTCTCGCTTGAATTACCTTTGAAAAATTGCTCACACGAGCACTAAACAGTGACCGTTGATCAAGGCCGATGAAACCTAAGGCCTGATGTTTGAATGGCGGTCCCTCTGTGCAGCTACGCACCGAGCGGATGCTATTGGACGTTGGGGAAGGAAGTAGTAACTCCGAGCTGGAAAACGAAAGGACTAGATCTGCGTAGCACTGAAACGTTGAGTCCTGGACGTCCATGGCCCCAAAAATCAAGTCCCCTAACCTACCGGAATTTGCCGCATTACTGCCATTTCGTAGAAGTTTAATACATACACCCATGTGAGCTCCTAATGTAGGAGATAGTCTGTGCCACTCGTCGGATACCCTCAGCGGTATGGCAAGAGAGGATCCACACTGGCTAGTACCAGTGTGGTGCTGCACGGGGACGAGAAAAGTGCTGGCGCGCTCCCGAAAGGGACGTTCTCGCCCGCCTTCACCCAGTTTTTCAGACCATCCTTGCGTCGGGTAGGTGCCAGCTCACGACAAACAGATTTGATCGCCCGGGATATACCTTTCTTCGCACACAGACTATACACTACCCCCCTTCGGGGGGTAGTCTGGGCAACTTCTTCCCTTCCGGCATTTGCCACTAAGTACTGAATAGTTGTTGTTGTGCTAGTAAACGTTACCGTAGCTAATGAAATACTTCTGCAACGACAATGCCCTACGTACACTAATACCACCATCGGATTCACCTACAACCACCATGATGACAACTACCGCCACCGCCGCCACCCCACCAAAGACGACGACTATCTGCATCCCGCAGAAGCACGGCCACAACCACGACCTCGGCCACCTACCTGCTGCATGCAGAGGCATGATAATGACGACGACACCCGCCTGCGGCCCACAGAGGCACAACAACAACAACAATGACTGCCTACGGCCACCCCGCGATGATGCCCATCTGCAGCCAGAGGAACGACGGTGACGTCAATGATGTTCACGTACGCCCACTGTCCGTGGGTCGTGGAACATCGAGGACGACATCTACATACTTGCCGCGTGTAGAGGCCCGTCTGTAGCCCGCTTGCAGTACGTAGAGGCACGCCTGACAGCAACGACGCGGCTACTGCCGCTGTGGAACTTATCAACGACGTCTACTTGCAGCCCACTGAGAGACGCCGAGACGCCCGCCAGCAGTCACTGCCGACGTGGAACTCGGGCCAAACATTTGGTAACCTTGGAACCGCCACAAATCCAGCTACACCATCCCTTAAATACTCCACCCTGAACATCTCCTCCACTCGACATGTCTTCTAAATCGACCAATCTTCTCGACCTCATCGTCTCGGGCACCCATCCCAGTAAGGAGCAATTAGCGACGTATTGGAACGATGTCATGGAGGAGGCAGAGGTCGCTATGAAGCCCATGCCGCACGACGATTCCGAGGACGTGGATATTCTCAGTTACCTGCGGAACGTCCAGTCAGCGGTGGTGAGTAACATTGTAACTGACCTGCGTACAAGGCGGCCGATCGCACACAGGCCGCAATTACAGATGCTCGTGGACTATGCCAAGCGGCATGGAATGACCACTCCGGAGATCCCTCCAAACCTCACAGCCCTCTTCCAGGATGGTGTGAAATTTTTAAACGCAAACTATCCCAAGTACGCGCATCATCTGAAACTTCAAGCCCATCAGGGGAGCATGGAAGGGTTACAAAGTGTGCAAGGTGCCTCGCAGGAGATCCCTTGTGAGCAAGGCAGCGCCTCGGGCCACATCGCTGCAGTGAAGTTGGTTTCTGCAAAGGGGAAGGAAAGCGCGACAGAGGCAAATGATCTCTTCGCGCGCGCACGAATGCAGCACTAATGTGCCAGCAGGCTATGCTACCCTTTGCCACTACCGCCGGAAACCATTTCCACAAGGTAGCGATATGCCTCGATTCTGGGGAGATCGAGGTGGGCGACATCAATAGCGCCCACAAGTACAAGAATTCGGCTTATAGACGTGCAGGTCGTTCGATACGATGGGGAGGCCGCAGAGCAGGCCTCCCGGATTGCCGTAACACCGTGTCCCTGCACTGAGTGCAAGGCAGCAGGCGTGATCTGCACAGGGCCAACTGTTGGAAGGTGTGCGCGGTGCTCAGTCCGACGGCGGGCTTGCAGCAACGCAGGGCCAACGGCGAAGGGGCAGGCATCGCAGAGTAGGCAGGAACGGCGCAAGGTAAGGGTGGTCTCCAGCCATATACCTCAAACTGACAGCCCTCAGCGCAAGCGCGACGAGGTGGCACCCCCTGCTCGGCCGCACGTGAAGATTTTCATCCCCGCAACGCGCTCCACTTCTCCACGTTCTCCATCCCCGCCCATGCCCACTACAAGGGAAATCGATGACGCCGGCTGCCTCGGTCCATTAGCAGAGGCCGATACGAAAGATCTCAACGAGTCCGCTTCCAAACGTCACTGCGCTGCCAGTTTACCGACAAGCGAATGCAGCATTTCTACACCCCCTTGCCCGACCTCTGCGCATGTTTCGAAGCGCGACGCCCTCCAGTGCGAACTGACAGAGCTCTTGACGCGAATGCATGAGCTCGTGGCCGACGTTCAGCAAACGGCAACCAGCATTCAAAGCAAGGTACAGGAGATTTTGCAATAGAAGTCATCCCCCTAACCTAGATATTGTAAGACCATGCGCACGATGTATAGCATTCAATGTAGTATAACACTTTATGTCTACAATTATCCCTACCTGCAGTAAATCATTTGGGTGCATGTTTAACAGGCTCATCACATGGTTGGCTTCCCCTACAAGTGGTAACACTACTCTCACTCGTACCGGTACACAACTGAGCATCAACTTAAGGACCATATCCAACATGACTAGCATTATCACTCCACCCGACATCTCCACTCTTCGTCGCCGGTCTCCGCTCATGTTGGTCCGTAACATCGTTGCGGCATGGAAGGAGCGCGCTCCCTCACTCGCCCACAGAGTCCACCATCTCCCCATCAAGCAATGGTAGGTCAATTGAACCTGAGACAACAACACGCTGAACAAAGTGGCCCTCGAGCTCAGAACAGTGGGCAATCTGGATCCGGCGATGCGAATGGTAACCGTCATCATACATAGCTGAAAATATTGGGTGCCTCTTCATTCTCAAGCCTCAGTCAGTGTTCCGAACTTAGAAACTGATGTATGTAGAGCAATTGCCTTGAATGACTTTGTTCTCGCCGATCTGAGAAGCCAGATTAGGTGAGCAGAGATCAGGAAGGCGAGAACTCCCTCTGTTCTTGTGAGCAGTATTTACTCGCTCACATGCATGCTGAACAAGTCTCGCGGAATATGGATAGGATGGTATTTCGATTGTGTACATTAACTTTGAGCATGACTCTACCTTGTAAATCATCGCCATTAGAGTAGCAGGGGGGGGGGAAGGAACCGGGCCTAAACACCGGAGCCTTTCTCTTCCTCGGCCTCCCTTAACGAACGTGGGGACTGCTCCTCTTCCATATACGCATCGTCCTGTCCTCCGCCCTCCTCGAAAGCCGTCTTGTGCTTCTCGAAGTGCGAGGCGTGGTTCCTGCGCGTCATGTTATCAGCCACTACTCGTCAAGTTATAGAGGAGACGTCACGCACTCGGGTCCCAGGATAGTAACGACAACCACGTAGGCAGCCACGACGCCGATGAGAATACCTTGCACGGTGGCATAGTCTGCAACGCGTGTGGGAACGCCGTGCTCGATGATCGTCGTCTGGATGTTACCCCCCGCAGCTGTTCGACACGTCAGCGCGCAAATTCGCGAGAAGAAGAAAAAGTCGAAACGTACTCGCTTCGATCTGAGCGGATGCGGAGGAAACCATCTGAGGGGATGATGAGTCAAGCATAGCCGGAAGAGGTGGTCGCAACGCACGTTACCGAGCTGGTAGGAGACACCGGGGAATGTCGCTCTGAACGCTGGTGGGGACAATTCGGCGAGCTGAATCGGGATCTACATAGGGTCAACAAGGTGTACGGTGACAAAAAGTAGAGCTACTGACGACACCCCATGCGCCCTGTACACCGAACTGGATGCAGAAGGCGCCAGCGGCAAGTGCTGAAAAGGAAGAGGGGAGGATCCAGAGGGGGATGAAGGCTAGACATATGACCGTGAGGGGCAGGGCGTGGAGCACATTGAGTGTATGTGCGCACCACCGACAAGCAAGACACAGATGATGATCATGAGGCGACGGCCGATATATTGGCTATAGTAACCCGCGAAACCGCCGCCACTGCAACCAACGATGATAAGACATCTTGTGACGACGAAAGTGAGAATGCTTACGCAATAGCACCCTGAAAGGCAGAAGTCAGAAACCAATCGAGAGGAGAAGAAGAGGACGTACGCAGTTGCCAATGATGGTGGCGATTGTGGCGTCGTGGGAGGAGAAGCCCTTGGTGACCTGGAGGTAAGTGGGATATAGATCCTGGACATGGTGGTGTGAATGAATTATATGGTCGGAGATGGGATTAGGACATACTTGTGAACCATGGGACAAGAAGTTGAAACCTAACGAATGGTGAGTACGAGTGAGCCATTGGGATGTGCAAGCACGGACCGGTCATGAGAAGGACAGCGTAGATGCAGCGTTTCCAGTGGTGTTTCAACATCTCCTTTGTCTCGCGAAGGAAGATCTTTGTCTTCTTGCCCGTGGTCGTGCCCTTCTCCTTCTCGAGCTCCTTGGCCTTGAGGAAGACCTCGGATTCAGGAACAAGGGCACGGACGAGAGCGGCGAGGGCAGAAATGCATGCACCGAAGTAGAAGAGGCTGCGCCAGCCGTGATGGGCGACGACGGTGAGGTTGACGACGGCGGCGACGAGGTAGCCACAGGCGTAACCCTGCTGGAGAACGCCACTTGCGAGACCACGAAGTTCAACGGGGAGGTTTTCTAGTGCATTGGAGGAAGAGAGACCCCAGATACCGCCCATGGCGATGCCGAAGAGAGCGCGGACGGCAAGGAACTCGGAGAAGGTGTTCACGAAACCGGTGCCAAGCTCGAGGACACAGCAGAGGAGCAAGTTGAAGACGAGGGGCCATTTGCGACCGTAGCGATCGGAGAGGATGCCAAAGACGACCTGGGGGGGAGAGGATCAGATAAGGGAAAGGGGACAGGGAGATGGAGATGCTCACTGCCCCGACTGAGCGGAAGAGGAGGGTGAGGGTAATGGCAGTTGTCTGCCAAGGGGATCAGCACGGCGGAAATGAAAGCCAGAGTGACGCACGATCGACGAGGCTTTGCGGTTGAATTGGGTGCCAAGGAGGCTGACGGTGAGGGAGACACTGAAAAAGTCGAGTGCGTCACAGGTCCAAGCCAACCAACTTGGGGGACAATTCAAGGTTACACAGGTGTCATTGTCAAACGGAGGGCGCGGCAGGGCTTACCCTGACCAGAACTGGGCCCACTGGACAAGGGTGAGGCTTTTCAGGGCGGGAACGACACCAGAGTTGTCGGCCCTGTCCCTGCGGGGGACGAGGTTCCGAACGAAGTACGGGGCTGGCATGGCTGGTCTGGAGAGCGACCAACGACGAGGGGGAACTGCTTTATAGCCTCCTCAGGCTTGGGACCAGGCACGAACGCCTCTCCGGCGGTTATACCGCTGCCCGGATCTTCCGCACACCACCCGCGTATTGCACTGATCACCTCTGAGCATATGTGCGCGGGTGTCTCTTCGTGATCTGGAATCAATGGTCTGCATAGGCAAGTCTTCCGATCAACAACGTCGCCGATCAAGTAGTTGCTTCACCCATCATCATTCTTCATAGCAGTCCTTACGTTGAACATCTCGAGTCATCTTCGCATGTGTACATTTCCTGGACGACCCCGCGCAAACGAATGCATGGATGAACGAGTCACACACTCTCGCCCTCTTCTTTCCCTCTCATCTCGTGTATCGACCGTTGCTTCCCATTATCCTCGTGCATCTCGTCGTGGCCAGCGCCCTCCTCAAATGCGGTCTTCGCTTCCTCGAAATGTGATGCGTGGTTCCTGTCCCAGATACTCACGTCAGTGCCCCACACATGCAGCTCAAGCACGCACTCTGGCCCGAGGATGGTGACAGTAATCAGGTAGGCAGCGACAACCCCAATCAAGCTCCCTTGTACCTATCCACCGCGCCATTATTCGTCAATATCTGTCTCCACAAACGAGTGCAGATTTACCGTAGCATAGTCCGGTTCATCCTTCGTCTTACCGTTTACAGTAATCGTCGTCCTGAGGGTATTCCCCCCAACTGTTCGTCATCCCCCGCCATCGTCGACGACCAGAGCCCACCGGAAATGGACCATCATATCACCGGAAATGAGTCCAGACAACACGCCGGGCGACCCGCGAAAGGAAAGGAGGAGTGCATTGGTCAGCAAAGCGCTTGTCTCATCGGATCACCACCGCTTACTTGCTTCGATTTGGGCTGATGCAGCCGAAATCATCTGTGCCCGGTGCTCGCATTACCCCATGGCAAGGAAGAAAGGGAGGAATAGGACGGACGTTTCCGAGCTGGTAGGCCACACCTGGGAAAGTTGCCCGGAATGCGGGAGGCGACAGTTCTGCAAGTTGGATCGGCACCTGTAAAAGTCGGCCCCATTCTTTGCACTGGCTTGGGAACGAGAAACTCACAACTCCCCAGGCTCCTTGGACACCAAATTGCACACAAAACGCGCCAGCTGCGAGGGCTGAAAAAGACGACGGGAGGATCCAAAGCGGAATGAACGCTCCAACGAAGAGGATGAAAATACTACAAAGGTCAGTCAATCCACTCAATTCGGGCGTGAAGAAGAGACCCACACAATCGTCAATCTACGGCCAAGGTACTGACTGGCCCATCCTGCAATGGCACCGCCTCTGTCATAGCCATGACCCCGTCAACCCACCTCCTTGTCTTCTAAGAGGGTTACTTACGAAATTGCACCCTGTCAACCATCCTCATGGTCAGTTTTTTTTTCCTTCAGAGCGACAAGATATATGGAGGGGGACGATGTGGCCCTCAAAACTGATGTGGAGCAACAGGCGGCGCAAAACAAGGTAAGACAACGTACAGAGTTTCCAATCATGGTGGCGATTGTGGCGGCGTGGGCGGTGAAGCCCTTGGACGTTTCGAGGTAGGTTGGATACAGATCCTGTCATGCCACATGACAGCGAAGCATCCAAGAATATGAGCATCAGTATCCGATCTTATCTCCTCCAGGGATCCCGAGGAAACGGCACGGCCGTCGAATAGAAGGATGGCCTACCTGCGACCCATGTGACAAGAAATTGAACCCTGCACACAGAAAATGCCATTTGATCAGCCACGATTTTGTCAAACGAAATGATACTGACCAGTCATGAGCATGACAGCATAGATGCAGCGTTTCCAGTGCGCCTTGAGCATCTCCTTGGTCTCCCGGATGAAGATCTTGGTCTTTTCACCCGTATCCGGCGCACCATTTTCTTTCTCAATGGCTTGTACTCGGAGGAAGACTGCGCTCTCTGGGATGAGTGATCGCAACAAGGCAGTCGAGGACGTCAAGCACGCGGCGCTCCAGAAGAGCGTGCGCCAGCCGTGCGACGAGCGCGGGACGATGGTCAGATTCACCATCGACGCAAAGAGGTAACCACATGCGTAGCCCTGTTGGACGATACCCGAGCCGAGACCACGCAACTCGACAGGGAGGTTCTCGAGTGCGGTGGACGCGGCGAGACCCCAGATCCCCCCCATCGCGACACCGAACAAGGCACGGACGGCGAGGAATTGCGTGAACGTCTGTACGAAGCTCGTTGCGATCTCGATCATGCAGCAGAAGAGCAGGTTGGCAACAAGTGGCCATTTTCGACCGAAGCGGTCCGAGAGAATTCCAAAGATGACCTATATATCATTGGCGGGAAGGGGTCAACGTCGGCACTATATGGTGCGTGAATCAAAACATACTGCACCAAAGGATCTAAAAAGGAGAGTCAGCGTGATAGCGGTTGTCTGTCAGGGAGGATTAGTTGTTCGCCCAACACGTGAAGGAGCTTTCGTCGACGTACGATCTGTTTGGGCTGCTTGTCGAACTGTTCCGCCAGAGTGTTGACGGAGAGGGATACACAGAAGAAGTCGAACGCATCGCACGTCCAGGCGAGCCAGCTGGCCGAATCCCGGTTAGCATCCTTCCGATTGCGGATGGGTATGCGACCGCACTCACCCGGTGTAGAATTGCAACAACTGTAGGAAGGTCAGGCTTTTAAGGGCAGGAAAGATGCCACCGCCGTTACGCGTCTCTCTGCGTGGAATGAGGCTGCGGATGAACCTCGGCGCCATGGTGCGATGGAAGAATGGAACGGGGTAGGCGACAGCACTCAATGGCGGTCAGCTTCAGACAAAGAGGAATGCCAGCAATGTTTTTATACGTGCGTGGAGGTGTGGCGGGGTCGAGCATATCATATCGCGCCCATCCCGTTTTTCACAACGGTTCCCGCATGATTGGCGAATCTTCGTCACTTGCAAATGGTGCGTTGGCTACCGATTTGACATTTTCTATCAGGGTGTATTCTGAGCGGATAACAAGTCATCAAGATAGCCACCAACCCTAGGTGGTGAAGATCATGGACGTGCCAGCACATCATCACAGGATTGGAAGTACCTACGCGAAACTGCTTTGCAGTGAAGGTAGAGGCGCCTTTTTTTTGGCATTTTCTTTCTGACATATCCGATGGCCCATTTTGGCGCTTGCCTCCTTCACAAGGGTGAAGGCGCACCACCACAATTCTCCGCGCCGCATGGCACTACTCCAATAATGGATCTTCCCCGTGAAACACAACAGTTTTGGAACACAATTTTGGTGTCATTTCCTATCCGACGTCCGCACTTGGGCTCCACTTTGGCAGCGAAGCGAGGCGCACGACAGTCACGAAACTTGGGCGTACCGCAACCCCCCATGCATAGCCTACTCGTCCTTATTAATCTTTTTCTTGGGTGGTGCTTACCCCGTTTCTATTAATAAAATCTTTTGATCGGTTCAACCTACCTCCGCATTTACAAACATGGCAAATTGCTCTATGGTAACCCGGCGGGAGCCATAATGCATAAAGGCGTCACATCGAGACTGGTAACCATGAGTGTTCCTTGCGAGATTGTTCGTGGGATGGATTATTATTTGACAGCCAACCGTGTGTATGACATATGTACCCGCGGACACTTCCAACAGCCCACCAAAACATTCCTTTCTTTATTATTGACCATCCGAGCTTGTCCGAACATCTACGACATTCCATTATGATATGTCAATATAGTAAATTGGCGTCCCCCCCTCATACAAATGACGATGCTCTGATCCGCATTGACGTCGGGTACCTGGTGATATGAAGGAATACGGCGTCCACCGACTTCTCAGACTCTGCCATTTCCATTCAATCCGATCTCACCCGAATACTTTCGTAGGTCTCCGGAAAGACGAAATCCGGATAGTATTCTCTCCTTGATGTCGACAAGATAGGCCCCTACCATGTGCTCAATCAGAAATCAGAGTAGCTCCCTATGACCGCTTCGCCTTCTTCCCTTTTTGACTCTTTTTTCCCCCACCCCCTTCGCTGGTTTCCGCCTTTCGTTTTTGACCAACTGGAGCAGTTTGACGTACACTTAAAACCGTCGATCCACCGCCCCCTCCTGTCACGAGCCGTGCTGCTTGTGCCTCCGCAGCGCCCCAGTCTTTTGCAGTATCGTCAATCGCATACCTACATGGAGAGATCACAGCATACCAGTGAGTCAAGATGTCCTGTGTCGCGCCGATAACTCTGTGGGCGCATCGAAGGTAGCACTCACTGAGTCAAGTCGAGAGCATCAAACATGGCACGCTGCCTCTCGCGCAGGACGTGTGTTGCGTCGTCCCCGGCCTCGTCGAGCTCTTCATCGATGCTCTTCTCAAGAGGTTTCCATGCGGGATGTTCGCCAGCGCCCTCGCCTTCCGTGTCACCTATATTTTCCGCTGTAGCAACGGGGCCACGACTTCCATGGAGTGCAAGAGGAATGTCGGCACCGACGGCTTCCTTTTGAATGTCTACCAATTTCTTGGAGATTTTCCGGATAAGTTTGACGAAAAGTGCTAGGGTCTGCGAAACAGGGAGGGACAGTTCTTTCTGCATATATGTAATATCAGAACCAACGAGGGAAGTCTGCTGCGCTTCAGAAGCTCACCTCAACCTCTTCGACACTTTTTCGCTGCAGTCCCATGCCGAGGAAGATGGATGCTTGCACAGCTGATAGATGTACATCGCTCAGTCGCTTCCCAAAATAGAGCGCCGAGATGGTGGGGAGAATATCTAAGATGACGTGATAATCAAGGATATTGTTCGCATACGATTCAAGGCGTTTGAGATCATATGGTGTTAAAAGGAGAGAGAGCTCTGAGGCGGTAAGGACTAATATTGAAAGAAGTCACTCGCGGTGGAAACAGGGCATGCCTATATAAAACGTACCTCGGCCGGTATGATTATCGCCTTTGATACCTGCGTTCGCAGCTTCTAATACACTGAGCGCCATAACGCTTCCAAACTCCCTGAACTTAAATGACAGCAGAGAGATAAACCGCCGTCGGAAATCTGCTCGTAATGTAAGCCAACAAAACGGGTGGTGCCGAAAACAGAAATAACATACCGTTTGCGAATTCGCTCAACCAATCGAGTTCACTTGGGACGGAGCTGTTCAAGCCGCGAACCATCACACACGTGTGCTCTCCCGTGAGCTCGCTCTGCGTTTGCCTAATGTAGAGCGGGATGTAGCCCGCCCTCTTCCAGAAGCTGTTCAAGGATTTCCAAACCAACAATCCCAATTATATGCAGCCGCACTCGCACGTCAGGTACAGAAACATACCGGAGTAACTGAGGTGTCAAGCCAAACGAAACACCCAAGTAATCCAAACTCTCCGGCTTCCGTTCCGACAGGCGTTGCAACAAGGGTGGCATCGCATTTACCGAGCGAACCGTAGGGAGGTCCGTTTGAAGGGTCGTTGCCTGCAAGTGCACATCAGCACAGGGGGTTAGGATTGCGTAGCCACAGATATGGACGTACTGCGTCAATTGTTGTCGCATCAGGGTACGAGGGTTCTACGTGTGAAGCTTCATTAAGGTTGAAGTAGTCACCGGAGTAAAATTCGTTCAGCGCTTTCAGTGCACGGGAACCATATCCCATCTGTCATAAAAGGCTTGTCAGTTCTGCTCTAACGCTATCACCCAGACCGACTAGATGATACATACATTCGCGTAATCCGGATGTGTTGCGATGCGCACTATTCTAGCCCCTGAAAGTTGTGCAAATTTGCTTTCTTGGAACTGTTGGCTCACAAGCCACGGGATCATATCACCGCCTGCACGGAAACCACGGCTGAGCCCCTCCATGATTACACCTTTGCTGATGTTGCCTTCCAGTGAAACCTGCAAGACTACAAGAGGCTCCGGCAAGTGACTCTCATCATCTTTAAGGGGAGGGAGGAGGACAAATAGGTGGTGTGCTGGCGCGTCGGACAACAGTTGCAGGTCATTCGGTTGGTTTTTGTAATGCGATGCCACGTAAAGCGCCATCATACGCTGGAGAAAAAGTTCTGAGGCAGGGTGAAAGCTGAATAATGTGTCCCGAGAGACATAGTAAAGTTCGCAAGTAGAAGGATGTGGGCAACCCTGCAGTGACGAAGAGGATTTAGTTGGCAACGTGGCATCGAGACACAGCAATGAATGCAGCCACTGCTCAATCTTGTCTTCTGCACCGTATCGGATAGGAGTCTCAAGCTTGATTTCGCGCAGTGTTCTGGCGCGAGCGACACTGGCATGAACAGGCTTTTTGGACTTTGCTACCACAGCATCATCTGGTTGATCAGCGTCTTTGGTTAGTGACGGGCGTGTGCTTTCGCGTAGTTGTTGAATGAGCTTCAGAGACAAGGACCGCCCAGTACCCTCGTAGCCATTGATGGTCGACGCCATGAATACAAGGTACGGTCCCATTAAATTCCGCACTAAGGGAAGTGGAATCGCCGCGGCCTCATCGATAATTATGAGTTCTGCCTGTCCAAGGACATGTGCATCTTCTGGTTGGATATACTGCGGGAAGCCCGGTATGGGAAGAGTAAAGACAGTAAGAAAATGGCACTTGCCTGTACCGTCTGCCGATGTTGGCGGAACACATTCACACGTACGATTGCCTTATTGAAATCGGGGTTTGTGCTCTGAGCAATGTCGTAGTCAAGGTGTTCCTCGTACCCCAGCGCATCTAAACCTTTGAATACAAATTCGAAAAGCGTCTTCAAGTTCTCTGGACTGGGACTCGTCACGAAGATATTAGCGTAGCCGTGCCCGAGTGCGGCAGCAATTGCAAGTCCAAGGGCTGCGGATTTGCCCCGTCCGCGAGCAGCAGTAAGGACGACTGTGCTGGAGAGGGTCTTTTCTGCAATTGCCTCGACAAAAGTCAACAGTGCCTGCGCCTGATCACGTGTTCGTGCAAGTTTGACGAGTTCGCCAACATGGGGTGTCTCCGCGAGGTTTGATTGAAGCTCCTTCAGCTCCGCTGAACCCGGATCCGGTGGAAGCGCGTCCTCTATCGGGGTAATATGCTTTGCTTTCGATATGGGGAGGACATTGAGCTCATCATCAAGGACAAGACAATCTGGACATGAACCGAGAGAAAGAATGAAGCGTTCGTTGAAACGTGCAACAACCGCATCGTGGGATGAAGTTCGATATCGTGCGTGAACATCCTGTAGTGAGGAGTCAGTATGAAGTGGGGAGAAAGGATAGGAGTGTACCATAGTCATAGTATACAGTTGCCGAAGGGATGTCATGGTTTTGAGGAGTAGAATAACAAGGCCGCCGCCCTCTACAGTTTCTATGGTACGCGCCAAAAGATTGGGAGTAATAGCCTCAAAGTCTTGTAGTACACACATGCCATACGTGTTACCCAGTATCTTGTGTGAATCCTTGTAATACCTATGGTCGCTCATCAAATACACCGCACAGACACCACGGAATTACTCACGTATAGCGGATGTCAGTGACGGTGACGAAGATTTCGAAAGGGTTTTGTTCGTTTGGCTCGCGTATGCCGCGTTTGACATCACGTTTTATTTTGGCTTCCCGCTTTTTGCGGTGGCTGCAAGGAAACGTATCGGTATCAATGTATGGGTAACAAATGTGAACATAAGTGGGCAGTAGAAACGAACGAGAAAATGCAGATATTAGGCAGACTAACGTTGTGAATCCAAGTTCCTTCTTGTAACACCAAAGAACGGACGGGCGGGCAGAGATCCTCGCTTGAGAAAGTAGAAAGTGGAGGTTCACGATCTAAGGCAAGCCCATAAAGGCATGACATTGGGATGAATACAGTACTCGAACGTACTTGATCACGACCCTTGTCTCCGACCAAGACAATAAATGAACGATTGTTTTTCTTCACATTGTTGTTGATGAGAATTGGAATGCGTGGGTCAAGTTGCTTGCGCATCTTGTAACGCAGAGCAAATTGAAAGTGGAAGCTGACGAAAATTCTTATAAGATCTATGTACTCTGAGCTCGTTACGTAAGCGACCTACTTTGTTTTTGTCCTTATGATGCTTAACGTCGCAAATCGTGGAGGTATGTCGGTATGTCTGTGTTTTTCAGGTCAAGTCTGTCATGGACAGGCTCCTAGTCAATGTTTTCGGAACAGCGAGTTATGGCGACGCCAATGCGCATTCAGTGTCGCTCTACTGGTCACTGCACACAATAGGCGATCAATTTTGGGTTAACAGTTTATCACATCCATTGGTTGTGGAAGGTTAATGCAACATGACTTGAGGTTTGTTCCTTCTTATCTACCTCGGTGTTGGCCATTGAATCCGTCTGTTCGAACATTTCGGGCGAAGGGAGGTTTGCTTTGAGCTAATTCGACTGCGGTTCCACACGTGTATTAGTTTGAATGGGCTTGCGTCCACCCCCATTGTCATTGGAGGTTAAAAGGTGTGTGTGGACTCTCGTATCACAAGCGACACAATCGACCACTGTTTCCTTTTGATTTTGTCTTGACTGCATCGGGAAGTGCTCTCAATAAGTAGACATTCCACAGGTACAAGGCAGCTGAGATAAATAGGTCGACCATGCCCTTGGGTTCACCCCTTCAGCAGCATATCACTTTCGAATCTCGCAGGTCCGAGACAACTTTCCCTGTGCATCTACTCTTAAATCATTTAAAACAACGCTCTCCATTCTCGTTATCCCCCCCCCCCCCATCCAGTATGACTCCTGTTGCACAAGTACAGCCATTCGCATTGGAGAATCTACGTGGTAGTATTTGTTTTTGTGGTGCGCCCACAATAGCGGAACATGAGTTTTGCTTCTGCTCAATAGCGTGCGCTCGCGCGGATGCCCTTCATGCACTCGATGCCTCGGACTCCCACTACCGAAAGGTTTTTCGCCGTGCTTGCGTGGGACCTGCGCCGGGTCTGCGCCGGCAAGCGTCCGCGGGCATGCTGCACCCGAACCAGAACCCGCCTCCTCGGCAGGGTTGGGAAACCAGATTACGGTCTCCGAAACACGCAAAACCAGCCAACATGCGCCCAGAACAGCCGCAGTGCCAAGGGAACTATGTTTACGCAACGCGTCCGACGCTTGAACAGGTCGCTGGCGCTGTCTTTGCAAAGATCGCACGGACTGGAGAGGATCTTGCACGCTCAAACTATGACACCCAGAGGCGCGGCGCCGATCCCAAGAGGGGTGAGGTGCTCAGGCAGAGGTTGAATGTAAGAAGACCTGATTATGTGAATTATGTGGCACCCACACCCACATCCCTGTATGCGATCCCAGTGCCAGTGGATGACCCACCCCGACCCACGCTGAGGCGAGCGCAGCCGTCGACGACAGGATTGAAGGACAACATCCAGAAGTCGATTGGGCAGGTCTTCCATAATGGAAAGGGAAAAACCCCAGAGAATGCCTTTGAGCGTAACTTCCAGCCATACCCCGAACGATCCACGCCAGGCCGCGTCTTTGGACATTCCATTAACCCTCAATTCCCCCAGAATAATCCCAGGCCTCACGCACCACGTCCCCTACCCCCGGTTCCTTCTGTTGTACGCCCTCTTCCAAAAGTTCCTGCTGCTGGCCCTCAATCCCATGCTGCACTGACTGTGGCAAAGAAGTCAAAAACTCTTCGAAGGTCCGCCTCTGTTGCGGGATGGTTGACCTCTCCTGACAATTCTGCCGTGGGCGGTGACGAGGCACTCATGGACGCATTTGCCCGAGTGAGGGCGGAGTTGAGAGCGGTAGGGGACGAAGAATTTGACGCAGCAGATTATTTCAAGGCAGACAAAGACGATATGTGATGCGATGACCATCTGAACGTCCCTCAACATTTCTGACCTTTCGTGACTCCATTGTAACCGACTCTGTCTTCCGACCAACTCGTTATACACACGGTCTTTACATTTGTATGTATTAAGAATAGTGGATGGCTTGTACTTGATGGTGTATGTATGCCGACCGACTTCCATAAATGCTAAATCCCCTTTCGGCTTCATTGTCGGGACTCGGACCAAGGGGAGCCGATTGGTATGGTATAAGTTGCTCAAGTTCTTCTCGATACGCTGCCATTACCCTCTCTCTCGTCCACCTACCAGCATTCAGCCCTCAACCATCTACCAATGTCAAACAATGATGCCATCTTGGGTCAAATCCTTGCCCAGCTCAATTCGCTCCAGGTGTCACAGCAATCCCTCCAGGCGAAGGTATGCAGCTGTACAGTTTTTGCCCTTCCTTTGTGGTCCTATTGATCCTTGTCTACTTTGTGTGTAGTTAGACACACTGACAGGCATACCTACGTCCCCCCCACGCAATGCGATACCGATTCCTGGGCGGCAGGACTCACCGACATCCCAGAATCTGCTTCTATCGTCGTCGTCGACCTCTTTCGGCAGGAATCCAATCGTGTCCTCTCCGCCTTTGGGAACACATGAACTGACAAATGTTGACAAGGAGCGTGAAAAGACTCTCTATCCTGGCCGTGTGCTACTGACGAGTAAGTCTGTTACACTCATTCCCCCCTCTGCTCTCTCTGGCGCTTTGCAAATGGGAAGGACGATTCGGGAACGTGTTTCTTGACATGTTCCGGAACTTATCTAGCGGTAGCCATCATAATATTAACAGCTCATCCTTCCTACGTACACAAACACGACACTCAAGAAGCGTCGTATAAACACCGATAAAGTGACTAACCTATGCTGTACAGCGTACCCGGACCAACACGGCATTAAGCCATATCCGCTCCAATGGGGAGCGTCGGAGCCCGCTACGCGAGGTCCGGTCATCTGTTCGCGCCTTCCTTCCTCAATCAAGCAGCGAAACGCGATTGGAGCTCACTCTGGTTCATATTCCATTTATCGTGCCCTTGCAATTGCAATAGGCACGCTATCGCCGTCCCACAAGCCAGACTACTCCAAGACTGAGCCGCCGGTGCCGATTCCCCCTCAACCTGCGTGGTTTGATCCCCGCAAAATAGTATCGTTTGATCCCTGGGGTCACCTCGTTCCCGAAGTATTCAAGCGCGAAATAGAGCAACTTGGCCTTGATGTCCGGCCCAGTATCGCTATCACCAAGGCGCACATCAAACTGAGCGAGATAGACGAAACTGTAAGGCGCGGAGAGATCACAGTAGATGAACGGATTGTTCTTCGCACAAAACCACTGAAGAATCCGGATGGCACAGAGAGCGACGCGGATCCTGGCGTAGAGATTACCACGAGCAAGGCAGCTGTTGAACCAGTGTGGTACCTCCCTGGTGTCGCGGAGCGTTTTGGCATGTATGTGATCACTTACATGTATGACATGACCATGTTCTCATATTGTGACGTAGCTCCGAGAATCTCCTCCGTCGTGCTCTTTTTGAAGATACTGGAGGGATGTTCCCGGAGCTCATTACTCGGCCTGATATCAAGATCTTCCTTCCCCCTATCGGGGGCTTGACTGTGTATATTTGTCCGTGCCAAACATTCTGGAACTTCTATACGGCTCTAACTTACTCGCCTCTAGTTGGAAACCACGAGTATATGGCAGATGAGAGCAAGGAACTCACCTTGCGTGTCCATGACGAGTGTATGTCCTCGCTACACAGATTTTTCACAATACTGACATGCACTAGGTAATGGATCTGACGTTTTCGGCTCCGATATCTGCACGTGTAAGCCATACCTCGTTTTTGCCATCGAAGAGTGCGTGCGCTGTGCACAACGTGGCGGTGTAGGTGTCGTGGTTTATTTCCGTAAAGAGGGTAGAGCCCTAGGAGAAGTTACCAAGTACGTGACTGTCGTTGCTCCTTTCAACAATTAATCTTGGTATCCTAGGTATCTTGTCTACAATCTCCGCAAGCGCGGTGGGGATACCGCCGACAAGTACTTCAGAGCAACTGAGCTAATCGCCGGTGTGAAAGACATGCGGTTCCAGGCACTTATGCCCGACATCCTGCACTGGCTTGGCATCAAGAAGATCGACAACATGGTATCCATGAGCGACATGTAGTGTACTTTCATCCTAGCAAATGGTTAATCCCCTGATGGTTTCTTCAGGAAATATAACGCTATCGTTCAGTCTGGAATACCCATCCTAAAGCGATACGATATCCCAGGCAAGTTCCCATTCAAGCGAATCTCAGAGTCTTCTCATAGTTCGTCAGAGCACCTTATTCCCCCCGATTCCCGGGTTGAGATCGACGCCAAAATCGCTGCAGGATATTTTACAAGTGGAAAGAAGGTTACTGAGGTGGATCTCATTAAAACCGTGGGGAGAACCTGGGAGGAGACGGAACACTAGGTCGGAAAGCACTATTGATGACTGATGGGCCAGTTCTTGGTACCCAGCATGTAAACCGACCAATCTATGCAACTTCTTCATCCACAGGAAGTATTTTACATGTACAAGTATGTAAATCCAGAGCAAGACAAGTAACACCACAATTCACCTTTCAGTAGTGACGACTTTGTGTACGCTAGATTTACAGTTGTGGTAATACTACCTTTCCCTTTTCCAACATATTGCCAATGTCCCACAGGGCTATTGCTTTCTCCGCTACCGCAAATCTTGCTTCCTCTTTGCTGGCATGTCCTCTTTTCTCCGTCTCCACGGTGAGAGGCTCTCGGTCACCAACAGTGACTGTACAACTCACTTTCCCCTTTCCTTCTGAGTACTCGTAATTTACTTCATGCTGCTGGCGAGATGCCCAAATTCCAAGGCGCGACACTGGGTGGAGGACATCGACCCCATCGCGAACAATCCGCTCGAGGCACTCTTGGATACCTAGGGTCCGAAGTAGTGTACGCACAGTCTCCATGTTACCCTGTGAGTCGAGGTACACAGCACCGATGAGACTTTCGACTATGTCGCTGAGCAACTTGGGAGCTTGCAAGCGCGTAAGTAACCCCCACGGGAAGAACTCGCCAACGGAGAGTGCCTCCTCAATATCCGCATTGTACTTCTCAAACCGAGCAAGCGTGAACTTTTCGTTCTCCAAAACAGTAGCGCTCGAGTGGAGAAGACAGTGGTAGAGGCGAATGAGGCGTGTCTTTGGCTGCATGGTGACCCGTCCCATCGGACCTGGAGCAGGCATACTTGCGTCAACTTCGATAGAGAGCTGCAGGCAGCGATATGCAAGAAAATGTGTGTTGACGACTGCAGCCTTGAGCTCATGCAGCTCACAAGGGCTATAGTTACGCTCTGGGAGACGGTAAAGATAGTCGATAACCATCATGTCGAGAAGGGCATCTCCAAGGAACTCCATACGTTCGTACGACACCGTCTCGCTCTCAAAGTGGTAACTTGCGTGAGTCAGTGCCTCGATCAGCAGGAGCTTGTGTTGAAACGTGTATCCGATCATCTGCTCGACAGGGACGAGCTGACCAGACAAGTCGTTCGAGGGCGCGACGCGACCAAGGATCTTGTTGATGCAGTTTGGCAGAGTGTTAAAATCAACACCAAGCTGGAACAACCTAGTACACTGGATTCCTGAAGGGAATCCTCCATGAAGGTATGCAGCACCGATCAGGGATTCGACTACATCTGCTAGCATCTTCGTAGACAGCTGCTCGATTTCATCGTGAGACTTGGCATCGCCCTCCTGACTCTCAGCGTCGAGACCTTCAGGCGTTGTGAGGTACAGTGGCGTGTATTTCCTCGGTGTAAAACGGTTCCGGACAATCCATCGATATAGCGCGACCTTGATTGCAGCCTTGGCGAGATGAGCATTATTTACGGTATGATCTTTCTGTTTTGTGAGGAAACCCTCCGGCCACAGGGGGTGCTGCGCCATAAGATTTACTGCGACAATGAACTTGAGGACTGTGTCCCCAAGGGACTCTAATCTCTGATAGTTTACGACATCCTCTGCGGCAGGTGCAGTGGTTGCGGACACAAGAAGACAGGTTGGTATGCCGGCGAGTCTAGGTTCCTTTGCAAACAGCGACGCCCGAAGGGACTCAACAGTCATGACGACCATAAGATGGCGAAGGATAGACGGGATGAGGAGGGAATATTCACATTCAGTAGATGTGAGGAGGTCGACGTAGGAGTACTTGGCCAACAAGAATAGATGATCCACTTGCTTTTTGGATTTCCCAGATGGGAGGAGGAAGTTGGCTTTGTTCGGGAGAGGTTCCACAACAAGGAGGGGATAGGTGACTTCGAGATCCTCGATCCGCGAATACATTCGAGATGCACGTAGCTCTTCTTCCTCCTCAGGCGACAGTTTCTCGAAACGCCATCCAATGAAGCGGTATGGTTTACCAGGCGAACCGCCATCGCGGACGCAGGTAATATCGGTGGGGTAGTTATACGCCTTTCCAAACTCCTCCGCATTAGGTGACAACACTTTCTCTGAGTCGACATCTCTGTTCTGACTCTTGGACCACTGGAGGCGTTCTTCCCAGACAGTGTCTAATGGATCAAAGGAAGATGCGAAGAGGTACGCAAAATCAAGGTGTTCCCATGACATCCGATTGCCATGACGCGTCCAAAAAAGCTTCCTAGTGTATAAGCGTGCAACTTTTCCAGCTTCTGCAGAGAGGCTAACTGGCACTGCTGGCTGAATAGTAACTTCCAACCGCCCCTTCACTGGGTGATGAAGGAACATCGGATTGTCCTCGGAAAGAACTGGTATCTTTGTTTGCGTCAGCAGTCTAAGGGGAGGAAGACTGCTAACAACAATCTCCGAAGACCACCAGGTATCCTGAACCTCGTCAGGTTGCCATGGGTTTAGCTGCTTCGCGACGGCGGCCATACCGGACCGCTTCTCGATGGCCTGTAGTAGTGCATTTACTTCGTCATCCAGGAAACTGTCTTTCGTGCTCGTCAAAGAAAGAAGATGATCATTCAGGAGACCAGCGCGATAGAGAGCCACATAAGCATTGAACGCAACATGCTTGCAGGCCGCCCGTTTCGATGGATACACCCGTTCGACAGAATGGACACGGAGACTCGCGTCTATGACCTTCGGTAGCGTCAGAGTACAGCCAAAGGGACCCTGGTATGGCAAGACTGTCTGGTCTCGGGGCTCAAGGGAGTGCCATCCTTCTGGCATATCGGGAGGATCTATGTCATATAACGGTTGGTGGCTTTCGTGTCCAGGAGTCGGAAGAAGCGAACAGAAGTGATTTAAGTGGGTGATAGCAGCCTGAAGAGTGAGCACAGCTCTGAATGGTGCGCGTTAATATTCCTGACAGAATATATAGAAGACTGGCCCACCCCGTGGATTCCACCCTAAAGATACAGTCCTCGTCGTCATCATCAATCTCAACCAAAGGCTTCGCTACTTTGATCTTTTTACGCTCTTGATGATATAGCGCTACCATCTCTCTCTCCAGGGCCTCGAACTCCGCAATCCGGGTATCATCGAACCCGGGCTCAAACATGAGCACAAAGGAGCTGCGTTTCTTTCGGGCCCGACCTCTGCTCTGAGCCCAGCTTGCCATATTAGCTGGAACATCCCAGCGGATCACATTTCCGCATGCTTGGATGTCCAAACCTTCCTCCGCTACCGATGTTGCCACAACAAGGTTCTTCTCACCAGACCGAAATTCCGCTAACGTGACGGCGTGTGGTTCGTTCAGCATTTTCCGAGTGACGTCCAAAAGCGCGTTCCGATACGAACTTTCTGAGGACCCAACGAGGGTGCCCAATCGGAAGATTCCACGTGTACGTGGGTGGTGCTCCAAGACCGTCGATAATGCGAGGACAGCATCCCGTCGGGTAACGAAGATGAGGCCACTGTACGGCTCGTCGAAGCCTTCTGAACGAGCTTTCTCCTCTTCTAGTGTTTGAATAAGAACACGAAGTTTGGCAGAAATGCAGGAGTCGATTACTGTAGGGTCGTAAGTGACCGGAGTAAGAGCGATTTTGTTGAGATGCTCGACGAGATATGCCTTTTCTTTGTGCTGCCAGACGGTGATAATCTCGCTGTAGGGTGAAGCACTCTCTAAGGCGTGTTTTATGACCTCTTGGATGTACCAATCGGCTGCCCAAGTCCCTAGATCGTAGCAGATATCACGCGCTGTGTTCATGAAATCCCGGAGTCCCTTATGGGTATATGAACTCTGTTTCGAGATGATCTTGGACAGTTTTTGATCTATGCGTTGCCGATCGGGCCCTGGAGGCCGTTTTTGCAGAGAGTCGCGAAGTCCCAGGACACACGGGTCTCGGTAAATATCCATTGCATTCACGACCTCCATCAGAGCTCGCAAGTTTTGCGATCTTTCATAGCACGTATCGTATGATTCGCGCGGGTCGATAACGTATAGAACATGCCTAAAAATGGGCGGATGAACGTAATCGGAGAGTTCGTCACGATGTTGCCTTGGGCTTCGAATAACACTATCGAGGTTCCTTTCTAATGTCCTTTGAGCAATATCAGAACGAGATAATGTTGCAATTGGTCAAAACATGCTCCACCTGAAAGCTACAGCCGCATTACCACCAAACATGGGGCTGGCAGTAAGGCCTAAGACCATAGGTCTTTCCTCTCTGACAGGCCCATGATTGGAGGTTGACGCAGGAAGGCGTACTGGGAGGGAGAAATAATGGCCCTTCATGATGCAATTCATCGGGTGGTTGTCATTAGCATGATGAGCTTCATCAAAGACTAGTAAACCGATATCCTTTCCAAGGTTGACATAGCCATGGCTGAGGGCATCGAGAAGAACTTGTGGGGTAGAAACAATCACGCGATTGTTCGCCAGAACTGTTCTCCAGAGGTTAGGGTCCGTCCATTGCTTTGGCTCCAGGCCACCGTGGACCAGTCCAACGGAGCCGATCGTCTTGGAAATGACATCGTGTTGTTGCTCACAGAGTGCGACAGTGGGGGCCACAAACCACGAGACCTGGTAATAGATGAGAACAATCCATTCAAAAAAAGCGGGGTTTAACTTTGTTGGGCTGACGATCGCATTCTATTTTCATTCTGAGTACAGCGATGTGCGTCTTGCCTGAGCCAGTGTCTTGGGCAACCACGATGTTTTCGCGGAGGCTAGCTTCCAACATTTCTTGCTGATAGCTGCGAGTATTGATCTGGTCGAGAGGAGTTGATTTCTTTCCTTGTACTGTCGACATGCTACCAAACTGTGACGACGAGGGTATGCCTAATCGACATCGTGAGCGCTGGGGTTCATGACGAAGGGAGCCAGGGTGCAGAACCCCACACCGAACAAAAGGAATGGGAATGAAACTGCACCTGCACCTTGTTTGCGAGGGAAGAGCCTACCTGATGACAATGGATGTGAGTGCGTTGCTAAGGGTACCACTGGAAGGTTGGGCAGCCTCTTTATACCCCGCTGACGGGCGCCTCTCTGGGTACTCAACATGATGCCGCGATAGCCTGATTTGTCCAACGAACCGCAGTTCAGAACTAATGAGCATTTTGCGCGCCAGTAAAGGAGAGCAAGCAGTCAGTGAATCAAGCAACCTAAGTTCAAGTTGAACCTCGCATGCTGGACACGGCATCGGCTTTCCAGCTCCGATCGGACCAACTCAGGGGCCATTACCTAAGCACCAAACACCATCCTGCTCCGGAGCGGAAGAACAGCATTTCATGTCTCGGCCAATTCCCCTCTCTACTCTGCGACCATCCGTATCTGCTCGGTTCCTCACTGAAGACCCTTCCTCGTCACCACAAGATGTCGACCAGATATTTCCGAATTCTGCCTTGTTTGACGAACCCCCAGACCCCATCAAGTCACCTCAAAAGCGTGCCATATTCGATTTGCTTGAGAGGCCTACCTCTTCCTCTTCTGCTTTCTTGCTTCACTTTGCCTTGACATCCCTTATCATCTTTTCTGCGATTGTGACCATACTGGAGACAGTCCCGAGCTTTCATACTACTTCACCACGTGTGTGGTTTGGACTGGAAACCAGTTTAGTTGTGTTATTCACTGTGGAATACAGTGTCCGTCTTTTTGCTTGGAGTTCAACATGGATAACACTAGCCAAGTGGGTATTTTGTACGTTTCTTTCGTCTGCGTTTTTCGTCTCTTTTTACACACGTCCGACAGCATTTTATGGAGTGATCGATATATTGGCAATACTACCTTACTACATTGAAGTTATGCTGCAACAAGATACTGTATGCCGGCAATTCTACCCTTTCAAACATCAAACCACTGACCCCTCCAGACTGTTATGTTTCGTTTCTCCATTCTTAGGATGTTTCGGTTGTTGCGGGTTTTCAGGCCATTCAGATATAATAGCACCATACTCTTGTGAGTGTATTTCGTTTGACGCTGACAAACGACCCATCTTACTACGTGATTTCTCGAGGACCATCGAGGTTATGTATCTTGCCATCCGAAGATCACATCATGCATTGCTTGCCCTAAGTTTCTTTATCGCCATGGTGCTCACTGTATCCAGCACCCTCCTGTGAGGCTCGCAACTATCTTTTTATTGTATCAATTGATCGTATTGCAGATACTTTGCTGAGAGAGGTACTTGGGATGACACGCTGGATACATTCATCAATTCCGATGGTGACCCATCTCAGTTCCCTGTAAGACTGTTTCCGTAATTGTGACATTGTCTGACTCCACCGTAGTCTATTCCGGCTGCAGCCTGGTGAGTGTACTTCCTGTTGTTTACCGCCTATATTTGGGTTATTCAAGTCCTGAACGAAGGTTTGTCCTCGTCAGTAAGTCTGATTCACCGTGACAGCGCCATTTCGTTTTCTGACTGTTTATAGCGATTACCACCGTTGGGTACGGCGAGATTACACCGCGTTCTTTTCTGGGCCGGTTAATCACTGTCCCATTGCTTGTATTTGGACTTCTGCTCATTGCCTTACCGAGCTTTGTGCTGGGAAGGGAGTTCAGTATTGTTTGGGAATCAATGACGGGGCATGAGCACGAGGTACGCCACCGTAAACAGATTCACGAACACGCTAATCCCCAACATTTATCCACATAGGCTGATCTTCAAGCTTTAGACACTCCTTTCACGTTCCACCGTCGCCTCAACTCTCAATCGGAGTCTCAACGGGACCTTTCAAATAGAAAGCTCGCACAAAATCAAACAGAAATAAGTCAGCAAATTTCGGAGTTGCGTGTTGCAGTGGAACAGCAAGGCCAAGTTATTAGGGAACTACTTACAATTCTGGAGGGGAAAGAGAAGAGCAAACGAAGGGAGAGTATCGTAGCAAGGAACTCCATAAGCTAATGATGCTGTGTTTATATTAGTACCCACAGTGCTCAGACATTGCCAAACAGTGACATAAGCCAAACCTCTATCCTCGATTGCGCCGGGTGCTGGTATGGCTGATTCTTTTGCTGACCTCTGGGCCACCTCTGCACCGATAAAACAGCCCCCAAAGCTAGGTGCCTCTACAGCACCGAAGTCTAATCCGTCCGCTCAGCGTCCTCAATGGGACTCGTTCTCGGTCCTTTCGGCATCACAACCGACGACGCGCACCCATTCGCCCCACACGCATCAGGTGCAGGCTCAGGCGAAGTCAGCAGCAACAACATCTCAGAGACAAAATCCGACCGATGCATTTAGCGAACTTTTTGATGCCTCTATGGGTTTGGGGGGCGGAACGGGGAACAGTGGCGCTGGTGACATGTCCATGGCACAAAGAGCTGCTTTGGCACAGAAGATAAAGTTAGAACAGCTACAGCAGCAGAAAGGCAAGGGTTCCACAGCTCTGAATTCTGCGATACCACCCACATGGGATGGCCTCGATTCCCTCGCGCAAGCAAATACCGGTTCCACGAACAAGTTACCCCCTCAGGGTGATTTTGATTTCACGTTTGGAGACGCGAAACCTACTCAACAAACGAAGCACACGGTCATTGCAGACGACGATGACTGGGGGCTGTCAGAGTTTTCTTCACCTCAGCCAGCTACGCAGTCGAAGGTGCAGCCCAAATCACCTTCGTTATGGGATCTCGATGAAATCGCATCCCCTCCGCCCACTCAGTCCCCTCAATCCCAAATTGGCACACCGGAATTTGGCGATCGCCGAGACCGCGATAATGCTGTGCTAGACAGGAACCCACAGGATGACGATATCTTGGGCGTTCTAGGGAAACCAGCTGTACGTTCCATCTCCTTCGTTTCTTCTCGATCCACATCCATTTTGCCCTTATGCTGTTGTGTTGCTTACGGTCTGATGCCTGACAGAATCGAAATGTACGTGCCTCACCTCCTTCAGACACTGCGCCAGTTCGGAGACCTGAACCACCGCGCGCAACTACGGCTTCCCCACCGCCACACATTCTTGGCCAACTAGTAGAAATGGGTTTTGCACCCCAACTGGCTTTGACAGCTTTGCTATCTACAAGTACAGCAGACGATTTTGACGTACAGGCAGCATTGGACTGGCTGCTCGCTCACCGTGAGGTTGTGTCCATGTCGGAGCCGAGCAGCGATCATCTTGACGAGTATCGTGATAGGGAAGGGGAACACCGGACGCAGCGCGGACCTCCAAATCGCGTGGCTCGCCACTCGGATCGTTGGAGTGCTCAACCAACGCAACCGCAATCCGATGCGGCAGATTTTCCGGCTTCTGCTGAACGGCTTATTTCGCAGGCGGGCGAAATTGGCCGAGGTGTGTTCAATCGCGCGAATGCGCTGTTCAAGGAGGGGAGGGAAAAGGCGATGAAGATGTACGAAGAACGGACAGGTGCAACCTCGACCCGGCTAGCTGGTAGCAAAGATGCGGGTTCTGACAGTTCAGATGGGAGACCACGATGGATGCGTGACAGCCCAGTTGAGGAGGGTAAGGTGCACGGAAGTTTTCCAGAGGGTAATAGTGGGGATGGACGCGAGTTCAAACCTCGCTCGAGTGGGCCATTGCGGAAATCCCCCAACAACGTTCAAGCACGACCACCTGCCCAAGAGGTTGACCTTTTCAGTAGCGATTCTCCTCCAGCAGTATACCAATCCCCATTCCGAAGAGGAAAATCAAAACCAGGATCGATTCCTAGGAATTCCAGCTCTGACTCCTTTACTGGGTCTTCCTCGCGTCTACCGCCCTCTGGTCCCCCGCGTATGCCACCACGCAGGCTCACAGCAACAATATCCTCAACTATATTTACGACATATACGTCCCAGAAATCGGCAGGCACTGACGCATACAAGCTTGGGCAGTATCCAGCTGCCGCAGATGCTTACTCACGTGCACTCGCCCCGATACCCGAGGAACATGTACTACGGCTTCCGTTGCTTACAAATCGTGCAGCGGTGAGGTTCAAGGTCGGCGAACTGTCTGGTGCTGGGGAAGACTGTAGTGCTGCAATTGCGCTCGTAGAACAGCTGGTGGGCAACGTCAATGCAGGGAGTAAAAAGATTGGGCGCGTACGAGTGGTTATTGAGGACCCCGTTGGTACAGACGGAGATATGGAAGTCGACCTCTCTGGTGGGCTCACGAAGGCGTATCAGCGTCGTGCAGAAGCATACGAAGGGCTTGAGAAGTGGACGCCAGCACTCGCGGACTGGGAGGTGTTGGTCGGGGCCGAATGGGCAGGTGCAAGCCGCGCTCTGGCCGCGCGGGGAGCTGCCCGATGTCGACAGATGATCGGCAGTGAAACAAATGGAACTATTGGTGCGGGGAAACGACCAGCTGCTCCCTCTAACGTCGCGCAGCGACCACCAAAGCCAAGACCAAAACCACGCATGCCGCCTACTTCTGTCTCGACTGGGGATTCACCGGCTGTCGCTGCACTTCGCGCGGCCGCGAACGTTGCGGCTTCCGAAGACGCTGAGCGCCATGTACACAAGGATGCTGTTGATGGGCAGCTACTTGCATGGCGACAAGGGAAGGAGGCGAACATCCGTGCGCTGCTTACTACACTGGATGGTATACTCTGGCCAGAGCTGGGATGGAAGAAGGTTGGCATGGCTGAGGTCGTAGGGAAGGGGCAGGTCAAAGTGGTGTACATGCGCGCCATTGCGCGTGTGCATCCCGACAAGGTAGTATGCTTTTTCGATGGACGAATACTTGCGATGGCTGACACATA
Organism: Scleroderma bovista; assembly: GCA_037178675.1. Taxonomy (NCBI): domain Eukaryota; kingdom Fungi; phylum Basidiomycota; class Agaricomycetes; order Boletales; family Sclerodermataceae; genus Scleroderma; species Scleroderma bovista. Next base: position 52,253 of record JAYMGJ010000020.1, on the reverse strand, counting down.
TATACTTGCTCAACAGCTGAACGCAAGTAACACCACTGTTGAGCAGCGTATGATTGCGAACGGCGTATTCGGGACATTGAATGAAGCATGGAACGCCTTCCTGCAGCAGTGATTGGAAATATGCAACAGTGCTTGCACCATAGAAGGGCAATTATGGGTCCGCATGAGCTGAGATGTTAATGACCCTCTGTTAAGTAATCACTCAAGGAACTCATCCATTGCGATAGAATTGTTGTGATTAGTATGACCAGTTGGAGGGAGGGTGAGGAATCATGTCTCTCCTTCCCCTCTCCTCGCCCTTCTTCCCCGCCCCCCGGACGGTACTTGGAACCTGAAGGCCTGACCACCTTGCTTGTGTGAGGGATCTTGCCAAATCTCATGGCGGCGCGACCCCTGGAGTCTTGGACATTATTGGTTGACGAGCATTTTGCCTCAACTACAGTGTGTCACCGTCGCGTGCATTCGAAAGATTACAGTGAGCAAGAATTTGATTGCCCAACTATGTGTGCTTGAATCAGAATCCCCATCCAATCGAATGCCACGGACGCTGATTATCATCTGCCCCCTCCACCTTCCAAAATTCTAGCGTCTTCAGACTACTATAAGTAGCTTTCTGTGATTTTCGTGTCTCAAGTGGCGGTGGATGAATGTAAGCAATTCCAACCTATCGTTTTCTGCTGACAGTTCTGTGCAATGCCTGCAGTGGAAGATTTTGTCCTCGAAAGCCCATAGAAGGCATGGCAATGTCGATGCTGGCAGTCACTGCCCCTGAGACCTGTAGTCTGTGAACGTGTACGTAGCTGTGATGGAGTATTGCTGACAACGGACTGTGCATGAGCCATTTGACGATATCGCTCTAATGCGAAAGGCCGGTTGGCATGCTGGTTCCACTGGAATGACGACAGAATATTCTTCCAGTTGTTCTACAACTGCGACGCTCGCGTCTGGTCCAGCTACGAGCACCATTCACGCATGACTGCAGGCTCGTCCGGGTTCAAAATAAAATGTCCAAGACAGTGCCCCGAGCACCATTGGTGATGTCAAGATTGGTCTCAACATTTTGAGTGACCATGGTATGACTTTCATATGCTGTTAGCCTCTGGATGAAAAGAATAGAGAGAAGACTGAGCAGACTAATGAGCAAGATTGTAATGGAGAACTCGACAGCAAGTCAGCAACCCTGCCTTTGTAATCAAAAATTGGCCCCTGACCTACAAGGATTTGAGCTGAGGCGCCGCCAGCCAGCAATTAATACCCTTCGTCATCCTGTGGAACAACTTCTCTACTCGGTAAGGACGTCGCGAATATTCCGCTTACTGATATCCACTTCAGAGTATTTCCCTGCATCTGGAATCCGAATAAGAACATTCATTCCGAAACGAGAATGAGTTACAAGACAAATCGATTAGCCTGGCGCGCAGATATACACAAATGATAAACTCGAGGTACTTAAGAATGACCCACAGAGAGCAAAGGCACTATCTCTCTTGGGAACATCTAAAGGCAGCTGGCCTTGGCTGATGTTTACGAGATGTGTACTATGTTTCAAATGAGGTGCGTATTCAAAAAGAGCCATTCAGAGAGTACTTGATAGCAATAGCATCAGCTTTTGTACTCCGAGAATGTGCAGCGGTTACATCACATCGTCAAGTAATCATGACCTACACTCCACGACAATTACGGGAGTAGTTCTAAGTTGTGCCAGTAGGTGGTACGGCAAATGCCATGTGCGATATTGGATTCAATGAAATTCCATATGTTGCTTGTGTTACCTTTGGATCCCGAAGGTTGAGCATAAGTCTCGATATCATTATTGATGAGATTCTGATGTTTGGTTAAGCAACTTGAATGAATTTTGAACCATGATCAAACACTCACACATTGGTAAAACCACCAAGGCAAGCTCTACTTGTGTTCTGGAAAGGAGCAACTCTACAATGGTGCCCTTAAAGAGGTTTTGTGACTCACAGGCGTCACCTACATCGAATGCGTTGAATTATAAAAATACGACAGTGTCGGAAAGCTCACTAATAGTACGGTTATATTTGCAACATTGACTGCACACATCAGCCTGAAAGCCTCATCAGCAACCATGAATCGTGATTAGCGAATTCCATACGCAAAGTACATAGATCCTAGTAGGCCATAAGTGGAATTTTTCAGACAGAAGAATGTAGGATGGATTTACCATCTCGAAGTAAGATATCTGTTATACTTCGGTTCCCCGCCGACGCGTTCCGAACACGAAGTGTTCGCACAATTGTAAATAAGAAGATCACGAAGTCACAAACAAGCTGTCCACTCCATGTTAGCGCTAAATCTGTATGGAATGGTGTCAGAAACCTATTTGTTCCAGGTGAAGTGGTAGTTACATACACAAGCCCCTGTGAAATCTCAATACTGCATCACTCAAGAAATGGAGATGCCCTCACTGTTCATATGTAGTATAACCATAGTTGGGGCAGCCAAATGCCAGTTCCTGCAATGAATTCACAGGCGTTGCCGAATCAACTGAAGAGGCCATCGGATGGGTAATGAGTGCCCACTTTCAATGTCATGTCAGGTTGGGGGTAAAGGGACCATGTATGAGGTAGTGCACATACACAGCCAAAACCAACTGCTCCAATTGCCAATGCCACGAGAAAGATAAACATGTATTGGCTTCGTGCGTAGAGAGCATAGACACGCATAATCATGATAGCTTTGGATTGTTATTTTTTGAATGCGAGGGTAAACCTTCAATGACACACCTGCACCAATTGCCTGGACAACGACAATTAATCCTTCACTAAATTTGTTGAGAGGATCACACCTAGTATTGTGTTAGTATGCAAACCGATCACCGAAGAATGAATCAGAACAGCCTACCACTAATAGTAATGCCCAAAAGGACTGTATGTCAGAATCTCCAGTTGATGAGGGGGAACACATACACTAAAGTCGTAATATAAAGTTGTCGGTGACCAGAACGCATTCACAAGTTGGAGAACATGGGAAAAAATGGTGATGTATCGGTTCGCAACAAAGAGTGAAAAAGCCCATGATCGTCGAGGTCTTTTCCAGAACAACTCGACCTCTCGTTCGACTGTGAGTACATATTCGTGTACTAGTAATGCTTTGAACGAGTATGTCAGTACTAGCGGTAGGTACGGAATAGCATCCCAAGTTAATGGCCTCACTGAGATTTACACCACAGAACACGGAATTATAATCCCTGTAGTCCGACCTGTTAATGTAGATACCTCCAAGGCGCATGAGGACTCACAATGGAGAGTTCATCAAAGATAGACCTATGCATCCAGTGACTTGTAGCCGCAATGACAAAGACGAGAGAAAATGCGCAATTTTTTCAAGTCATTCAGTGTATAATAGTAATGTTAATAGTACCCAGGTGACATGCTGTACGACTTTGCGTGCCTTGAGAACCGTGATCGGGGATATGAAGGATATCTGTTGGAGGTGAGTACTATGATTCCCGGCACGCAAGTTTTCCGCGCCACAGTGCACCCCGATCACTGCGACCAACTATGTTGACGATACTAGTAACAGCCACTAGAGCACTGATCGCCATAGTAGATCATTACTACTGCGCGTTTCAATTGATCAGCTACCACCACCGACCGTGATGGTAGTATCGGACCACCGCCCTGTACCTCAAGGAAAGGTGCAACAATGATGTTACAGTGTGAGGTTTGTGATCACTTCCAGCATTTGCAACACATCACTAGTGCACTAGTACTGCGGACCTGTCACCGTTGCTATGCTGTAATGAAATGTGTCCCACTGTCGTGATGAACTGCGATCGCAATGTGCCCACTGGGGCTGGGTGACCGTCATTCTGGCCTGGCAATATCACTGATGCCAAAAGAGCCACGGCGTCAGTGGTGTGGATACGCTTCACGATGCGTCCACGACAACGACGAGATGACGCGAAACCACTCAGTTAGTACGCAGAGTATAATGATGAGCTTATAGTACACGTACATGTTCCTTGATGCCTTCTGATACTACTTCCGACAAAACATGATGGAAGCCCCGAAGTTTGCCTATTCGAGGGTCAAGGCTGTGACAGTGTGGGAGGCCCGCGACTGTGAAACGTTCTGAAGAGGGCGCCAAAGAGATTCGTGTTCATGCACTTGTGAACGGACTAGACCCTTCACGCGCACGATCAAGCAAGGATGCTGCTAGTGCAGGCACTAGGCAGCACATTCTCGGAAGCCATTTTGAAAAACCGATACCTACTCGAAATGCCGCCTGCGTCGGCAGAACCCTTGCTTGCTGCATGCACTTTGGATTGCTTAAGTTGATTACCTAATGAAGGGCGAATTTTATATTTCTCACGCTCGTCCAGAAAAGGGAACATTTTCCAAACCGGCAGGTTCTCACGATTTAACGAACTCCCAGAACCCTTGCTTTGCAAGCAAGGGAATTCGGTGCCGCTTGGACTTTCAAGACAACGCCACATTACACACCGTCCGATGTCCCATACTATGTCTTTATTTTCTACCCCTGTCCCAGATGGGGCTCTTTTCGAAGATTGCATTGACACTGCAGAATCCATTCGCAGTGCCATGCTCGGCTCTATCAGGACGAGGTATGTCGAGTTGCTCCAGCTTCTCTTTTGTCATTTAATCACCCTACAGTTGGGAGCAAGGAATTGCTGCTGGAGCTATCGTGGAATGGAATGACCCAGAGTACTCTGTCTTCGGGCCTTACCCATTTGTTTCCCATGGAATCTTTCCGCGTGATACACTTCAGCTAGCTTACAGTGCCGCTATCCGCCAAACTCCAGATGGTCGGCTCAGTCAAAATATAAATGAAGCCCTCGACGGTGCTGCATTGGACGGTGCCTCTGCTGGGTCTGTTGTTTTGATGGGTATGAAATACAATTTTTGTCCTTATGCAGAATAGTAACACTTGGATTAGGCACATTCACTGATCCTAGCCGCAAGGACCATTGGGAACACGTTGCAGACGCGCAACTCAACTACGTACGTTTACCTGGCTCTGGCCACTTGCTTTAATATTGACCTTCCTCTAGATTCTGAATGTCGTTCCCAGAACCAAGACAGGTGCCATTTCTCACAGGGAAACCACCAAACAGTACTGGTGAGCTATATATTTCTATGCACACCTGGCATCAACACCGATTCTTGTAGGGCTGATGGGGTGTATATGGGATTCCCTTTCATCGCTTACTGTGGTGCGGTAAAAAACGACGGAACGCTCTTACAGATCGCATACGACCAGTGCCGACTATACCGAGATGCCCTTCTGATTGATGGACCAACTGGGAAAGTGTGGGCCCATATCTACGACGATGACAATTCTACCTGGATCGACAAGGGCATCTGGGCTACAGGTATTATGCTTGGCTTTGCTCCGTTGCATGCACTGTCACTGAGCACGAAACAGGTAATGGATGGGCAGCCTTGGGCATGCTCCGCGTTGCAGTTACTATCCAAAAGACACCATTCTATGCCAGCATGACCTCACAAGTGTCAGACTTACTCTTGTGGGTTAAGGAGATTCTGGATGGCGCATTCGGGGCTCTGGTAAGTCCAGAATTACACAGAGGACTGCCCTTGCTACACTGGCGTGCTTCCCTTCAGAAATGTGATAATTTGCTCCCAGATTACCTGACAGATGGTCCAGATTTCAGTGATGCCGCTTCTTCGGCCGCGTTGGCGTCCGTTGCATACAGAGTTGCCACGCTCTATCCGGAACAGTTTGACCACAGCTATGCAGACACAGCTGGAAAAATTCGCGTCGCAGTTTTGGATGGTGTTACTAATCTTGGAATGCTTAGCCCTGTTGTCAACCCTCTAACCGGATGCGACACGGGTTTGTTATCTACGGAGGCGCAAGCATTTGGATTAATGATGCTATCGGCCTGGAGAGACCATATATCTGGGTCTAAATGAAATCTGTTCTACATCTGTTTGTACAATGTTCGGTCTTTGCTGTTCAAATTCTGACGTTAGTAGACCCATGTTGATATGCCGATTTGCGTTCTTATCGAGAATGTCTGTCTTCCAAGGCGGGTGTTCACAAGTAGTGCGTGAGTGTATTCGTGAATAGGGTCGCTGAGCATGTTTATCTCCTGAGACCACTTTCATACTAGTCTTTCTGCTTTTTGCTCTCACTCACTTCGTAAAATTAAGGGACTCGATATATAAGTAGATGATTCGCCGCTGCTGAATAGCCGAGGAGTCAATGGTGGCTTATAGAGCCGCTTCGCTATACCATAACAATTTGACTGCAGCTACTTACATAGACACACGGTTGCCCTGCATGTTTGCCTGTATTTGTGCCAGTGAGCGTATCATCCATTCATTTCATTTCGGATGACTCGTTTGCGACACGCCCAGAGTTAGGGGCTGATACAGCACGTGATCGTCGCGTCTTGTCCTCCTGCCTCGCCCTATTCTCTCCTACGCAGACCAGACTCGACGCGGAAGACAGTCGCCTCTCCCGACACATCCTTGTAAAGGAGGGGCTGCTGTAGGAGATGCCTCCTGGCTCGCCATATCACTCATTTGCTCTTCCTTACCCTATCCGTGTCGACAACTTCACCGACACCATCGACGACTTGCCACCGCCATTTAATAGACCAGCTCTACATCTCTTGACGCACACCCACTCTGATCACCTCAATGGCCTTGCCTCAAAGTCATTTGGTTATCGTATTGTCTGCTCTCAAGACGCAAAGGAAATGCTGCTGCGCCACGAGGTCTATGCGGAACGCTCCCTCTACGATCACGAATATCGCTCAGAGAAAACCAGGACATATGGTCACTTGAAGGTCGGCCCTTGCGTGATGCCCAATGGGGAAAAATTATACGCGGGCTCCAGGGATCTTCTTGTACGTACCTTTAGCATGTCTCTCTCCTCACGCTCAGGATCATCTAGCACGCGGTGCCTCTCAATACACCAACGGAATTCGAGCTATCTGATAATGAGAAAGTTACCATTACGTTAATCAATGCCAACCATTGTCCAGGCGCAGTCATGTGCGTGCTTTCTGTCCCAGCGCACCCTTCCTATGACATATCGTTCGCTATAGGTTTCTCATAGAAGGCCCTCGAGGGTCAATTCTCCACACAGGAGATATGCGAGCGGAGCCGTGGTTTCTTTCCTCTCTGTCCCGCAATGCCTTTCTTCAGCCATACCTCGCTGACTCTACAGACAACCTTAATGTCTTTGTAACACGCAGGGAGGGTATGCATATGGAAGCAACTGGGGTCGTGAAAACACTTGAAGCTGTGTATCTAGACACAGCCAATCTTCTTTCATCAGCTATGTTACCAAGCAAAGTGGGTCGATTGTTTGTGGTCATCGCGCTACATCTTCATGTCCTTTGCCCGCACTAACACGGTGCACTATAATGCAGGAATATGCTGTACAAGGCCTTATAGAACTAATTGCTCTTTTCCCGTCGACGACTTACTTTTTCTTTAATTGTTGGACATGGGGTTACGAGGATGTCTTAAAGGGCGTCGCACGCGCTTTCCACTGCAAGGTAAGTTGATCCTATATTCTTTTTGAGCATTTTTCTCATACTTGAATATTTCGTAGATCCACCTTGACCGTTACAAATACTCGGTGTATTCGCGTGTGTCCGCCCCTTTGCTGCATTTACTGGGCACCCAAGATGCGTCTTCCACGCGGTTCCACGCTTGCGAGCGCTTCGATCGCTGTCCATTCGTTGATGTACCTCCCTATGATTTTGGTGTTGAAGGATGCATAGCCCCGCCGAGCAAAGAGGGAAAGAGAGTTATTTATGTCAACCCCGTATCAATGGGTTGCGTGCAGTGGGAAAACTACAAGACTGAGGTGAAACGTCAAGTCGTGCGAGGTAAGACTGTGGACTCATTGGTAAGAAGATTGCCATGTAAATCTGGACCCTCACTGATAAACCATCTTTCAACCGTCTCATTGTACCAACAATACGATGAAAACTAGCTTGTTCCTCTTGTCCGACACTCTCCACTTCCTGAGCTGATGAATTTTGTCGCTCTCTTCCGTCCCTATCGGGTGATACCCAACACTTTGAATCCTTCCTTCGATGGTCTCGACTGGGGTGCCATGAGAACGATGTTCGAGGGCTGCGTATCTCCACTCCCCACAGCTGAACAGCGTTCGCAGTTCAGTTGTGTCATAGCACCTCTGAAGTCATTGACATCACATCCAATTGCCGCACTCCTTTCACACCCCGCGATCTTCTCAGCAACATCGAGCTGGGAACACCTTGTTGCAGATTTGGTTCACGGCAATGATGAAATAGATGTTTCTATCCAGAACCTCGTCGGGCCTTCTTCCGCCGCAGAAAAGTGGGCAGACATGGGCGGTAAGAGGTCGAAAATAGAGGTACTGAGGACGTGGCTGGGTCGGGGTCAGAATAAGGGTATTATACAACGACTGCAGGAAGTGGAGCAAAAATCCGACGAAGAAGTGATGGGTAGGTCAGCTGCTGAAGCTTTGGCTAGGCGAGTCGAGTGGTAGGTCTATTTGCTCCTATCCGATCAAATGAACCGCCGTCGACGTCCACCATTAGTCGCCATGCCGTCGACTCAGATGATTCCTCCGATGAAGGGGGATCAGATGATCACGCCCGAACGGCATGGAAACTATTCGGATCAGGAGTACCTGAGGGAGTGCCTAGGCATTGGTTGTCACCTCAGCGTGACTCCCAGAGCCAGATAGGAGCAGTGGAGGGTGGTGGGACACTTCCTACACCCGTTTCATCTCCTGTGATGAGGCCTGTCGGAGCGGCGGAGAAGGGTAGTTCGTTATGTCCCTCTCCCGTCGCGACACTTGACAATATCATGGAGTTTGCGACTATTCCTGATATGCGACTCAGAGACGAGTCGAGGACACAGCATTCCGAAGCAGGCGAAAGGCTGTTTACATGCATTGATAACTTGCTAGGCACTCCTCCAAGCACAGACACCGATATCCAGTCATCTGGTGTACAGCCCCAGGGAAGCCGCAGTGGAGAACAAAGTCTCATACCTCACTCACATCAAAGGAAGAGGTCTTTAGGAGAAATTTCTATGGAATCGGAGAACAGTAGCCTATCCATATTGCCGGCGAAACGTCCCAAGATAGATCAAGTACGCTCCACTGCGAAAACAGAAGCAGACAGGAGCAACAAAACGGATCAGCCAAGTGGTCGTTTACCCGCCATCACGTCAACGCCCGCACATTCTCCCAGCACATCGATCTCCCCACGCAAGCTCACTAAAGTGGCTACGATGCCTGGAATCATAGTCCAGGCTCCACCGCCGACTCGTGCCCTCCAAGAAAATCAAACATCAGAATCTACGTCGTCATCGGTCGCCAAATCCGCACGGCCTACGCTACCCTTCCCAGTTACGAAATCTTGGAATAAACCGCCTGCACCCATGAAATCTTCCTCCGAAGTAATATGCCGCTCTCCATCACATCTCAGCAAGGATTCATCCATATATGCACCACTTCATCGAGTCGCCCCATCACACTCAGTTTCTTCAGAGGTAGCCCTCATTGCCACTCCATCCGAATCCTATGGTGTCCCTAGTGTATGCGGTCACCCTGTGAGTCCACGGACCGCAGAGCGCCGTGCGCGCCGTGCAGAGCAGAACATTCTCACCGAGAAACTTCGACTTGCATGCCCCCAACGTGCCCGGGCTAATAAGCATGCGAGGCGAGAACCAGGAGGGACTGGTCCTTCAGGAACATCCGTGGCGTTGACTTCGAATTCATCACGGCCTCCTTCTACAGTGGACGGTCCAAGGGAGGGGTCCTCTACCGCGGGGCATGCACGGGTGAATTGGGAGAAGAGCCTGCGACTGGCGGAGGAAGTGAGGGAGGCAGTTAGGAATGGTCGGAGTGTGAGCGATGTTCTGCCGAGATTGAGCTGTTTGCGATGATGTGGCATGAACGATGGTATGCAATTCCTTGCGCCTACACCAGGTTGTGCGTCAGGTATGACCTGATTCCTCGTATTCGACTTAATTCGCATGTTTCTTTTTCTTCGAAGTTATTTTGATGGCTGGGTATAGTAATTTATTTCCCTCCTGCATGATGTACCTACGCGACTTAATGTTGTAGTAGTACCTAGTACTGTACTTGGATGTATGAGCCTTACTGGTGCAAGTGCCTGACGGGGACCGCGTCTTACAGAAATTCCCCCACAATTAGCAACCCCTACACTAGGGTTAAGGTTCGGACTGCTGACGCAGCCTGGCAAGTGCTGGTCTCAACGCCGCATTGCACAATCCGTGATCACCAAAGCTCATTACACCTACGAGGGTTTCAGTCAACAGAATGTTGCCTGTATTCGGAGATGAAAGGCGACGACGCGAGATCAACCTGGGAGGGTCTATGTCAACGTCGTCGCAATCTACAATCGTGGAGAAGGCCAAGGCGAGGAGGATCGAACGTGAGGCGCTTCGGAGAAAAGAGGAGAGCGCTCTCAAAATCCAGTCATGGTGGAAGGGTACCCTGAAGGCTCGGAGAGTGCGTCAGCGCATGCGCCAGTTGTTCCTTGAAGATGCCACTAGTCTCACGGGCCTTCGATGCCTTGTATTTGTTGGCCAAGACGAGGATCTTCTCCGGCGGTGGTCTGAAGCAGCATCAAAGAATGATCGTATGTATACCATTTCTACTCGTCTATCGATGACCCATTGTTGCGTGTAGAAATGTTACTGAATGCTGTCACGGGCCAAGAAAAGGAACACTGGTTCACATTGCTATGTCGAGTTTCCGTCCTTCTAATTCGCTCTGTGGCGAACGCGCCATCGTATGTTTACTGGTTTTGTTCTTTGATATCTTCTAAGTTTGTGATAGATCACCTACTGCACTCGCGCACCTCCAAGTGCTATGTACACTTTTGGACCCGCGATCAACGATATCGGTGTTGTCCAACTCTGATCTACCCCGCATAGTCTCGCGATACATCATGCAGCATGGCTTGTACGAAAATATCCATCGCGCTATTACAGCAATCGTATGTCTTTTCCGTATGGATTCATGTGGCACTTATGTGTTACCTTAGGCTCCGGAGTCAAAGAACCACCCAGCACTCCAGTATCTCGTCAAACTCATTTATTTTCCGTTCGCAAGTGCCACGCCCTCGTCCGCACCATTCGCACAGTATCTAAAAGCCTTAATGATTCAAATCATGACAATTCCTCTTCTTCCCAATCGCATTCCTCTTGCATCTCTGTCAGAACTCTCGGCTCAATTTCCACGTGTATACCTAGACACCCTGTCACCTTATATCACTGATATTATCACGCAAACGTCGACATCGGCACATATCAACATTCTTACGAACTCCCTCACTTTCATACCTTCGAGCCGATATGCTACTCTCCCACTGCCATCCCTCTCAGTTTACATCCAACTCCTCGCTGCATTGCTCTCGGCACTCCCTATACACGCCTTCGATCCCCTGCGTTCCGACTCAAAAGCTGAATTGACCTCTTGGGATACAGACAGCGATGTTGATGAAGATGATCCAACTCCAGGTGCAACCGTTCCACAACCAGATTTGCCTATATTGGACGCAAAGACTCGGAAAAAACTGCAAACGTTACCTTCACCCTCTCACCTGCATACACTGTTGAAGCTTACCCAGCAGCACCGCCGACTACTTCCGGACGTGGTTGTTTTCCTGGTGTCTCTCAACATAATGTGGCCCGCGACCAAAGACAAGGTACTTAGCACGCTAATCCTGTACGGTGGTGGGGGACTAGTACGCGAGATTTTCCGTGACCAAGTCCGGGCGACTCCCCTTGGTCGCAATGAGAATATGGCTGCTTTGATGGGTACGATTAACCTTACACCTAGGTGTCCTGCTAACACCTGTCTCAGATCCTTCATTTCAGCCCTGGTGGCCGCCGTTGATCCTCCTCACAGATCTGTACACACATACACTTCGCACGATGGGAGATGACGAGTTCTTCTCCAATTCGTCCATGCTACTCACACTCCACGATTTAGTTCCCTTTTCTCGTTCGCTGTTCAATGTTGCATTCACGCTGTACTGGCGAGATGACCAATGGAAGCTCCAAGAGGCGTATGTTCCCGGGCTGAATCTTCGTTGGGTCAATGTTCGCGAGAAGATAACAAAGTGCTTGGTAGCTATCCATGCTCGAGAGTAAGGCTCTGATATCGCTTGTATTTTCTCCTGCTCATTCGGATCATTCATAGCTCTCGAAGGCCCTTCCTACCAGAAAATCACTGGCAGGTTGGCACGCAGATCGACATGAGTTCATTCATCGAAGCTGCCATGTAAGCTCCTCTTTCAGTGATAGACATCCTTACCAGACTGAATTGGACTACAGATACGAAGAACAGCAAATAAGCAACGAGGCAGAGGCGCCTCTCAACTCAAGACGTCCACCTGGCCACCTATCTCGATTGTCTCCGCGTTTAGGGCTGCTCCACAGTATTCCATTTGCCATACCATTTGAAACCCGGGTGCACATATTTCGGCAATTCCTCCACAATGACAAGGCAAAGCATGGTATCCATCTGTTTTCGCGCATCGAGCGTGTAGAGGTGTCCATTCGTAGAGGACACATCGCCGAAGATGGCTACGACAAGCTCTCTGGGGTCAATCTTCGAACGCCGATCGCCATCACATTCATTGATCAGTTTGGCGAACCAGAGTAGGTCCCTGCTATTTTCTCTTCCTTTGTCGATACCATGAATTATCTCTTCAGAGCGGGGATCGACGGCGGAGGTGTATTCAAGGAATTCTTTACCTCGCTATGTAAGGAAGTGTTTGACACCAACCGCGGGCTGTGGTTGGAAACCAAAAAGAACGAGATTTATCCAAATCCTCACACGTATGCTTCAGAGCGTGAGTCCCGAGAAATCGCCGCCCTTGCTGAAGTTGATTGGATCGATCATGCAGCACATCAACTCAGCTGGTATCGATTCATCGGACGGATTCTCGGCAAAGCACTGTACGACGGGATTCTAGTCGAAGTCGCTTTTGCTGGGTTCTTTCTTGCCAAGGTAATTGTTGAACTGGGTTCTGCTGCGGAATCACCAACTGCTTCCGACAGTGGCTCGAAAAGCAAAGCTTCCTCGACGATTTGGCATCTCTTGATCCAGAATTGTATAACGGCCTGATTTATCTGAAGAACTGCGAAGACGATGGAAAAGTGGACGAGCTGTCACTGAACTTCACGGTTGCTGCCGAAGGTGCTTCGTCTTCTTTTATGAAAGTGGAGATGCATATTAATATCGCTTGCCTAGAATTCGGGGTTACCAAAGGCATAGATCTCATCGAGAATGGCAGCAACATCCCTGTCACGCGAGAGAACAGACTGCGATACATTTATCTTGTGTCGCATTATAAGCTGACCAGGCAGATCAAGTCGCAGAGCGACGCCTTCTTTGAGGGGTTGTCTGAAACGATAGACAAGAAGTGGCTTCGGTGCGTCCTCGGTATCTCATTCCCGAAAGAAGGCACTCAATTCCGATTTAGCATGTTCAACCAGCAGGAGTTGCAAATCCTGTTAGGTGGCGTCAACTCGCCCATCGATCTGGAAGATCTTAGAGAACACACACAATACGGTGGCCTTTACAGTAACGAAGAGCCGACGATACGGGCATTCTGGAAGGCATGACTCATTAAGACTATTTTTACGCCATTTCCTCACAAGAATTCCCTTTACAGGTTTTGGAAAGCTTCGACCAGGAACAGAGACGGGCGTTTCTGCGGTTTGTGACCAGTTGCAGCCGACCTCCACTTTTGTGAGCCCTTGCCTGCTGGCCTGTATGCCAAATCTGACCAGTGCGGTACTCAGAGGCTTCAAGCAACTCACTCCGAATTTTGCCATTCGTGATGCAGGCAGCGACGAAAATAGATTGCCCACGGCAAGCACGTGTGTCAATCTGTTAAAGGTGAGTCGACTACGGGCAGTCCTATTTCTGGTTGACGGACGTGCGACCAGCTTCCGATGTACACCAATGAGCGCGTGTTAAGAGCCAAGCTTCTCCAAGCCATATCGTCCGGTGCAGGTTTCGATCTGTCATAAATACTTCTGGATTGGGTGTACATAGATTCTTCAAGTAGGTGGTACATGTTATTTCTGTTCGGAACCAAGAAGGCTTTTAAAGATATCATGGGCCTTGACGTTGCCCCGCCGTTCTTCCTTGAAGTAGTTGGATACCAAGAAAGCGACGTCTGTGGCGATAATGAGTAAAACGAAGGACAAAGTTTGTGGGCACAACATACCCAGTGACTGCTCCAAGTTGAGTCTGGGGTCGCAAAACGACTATCGCGACATGTTATGAGAAGGCGAGGATGAGGAAAAACACTACGCACATGGTATCGCAGTTCGAGTTGGTCTTCGCTGAGTTCCATACTCCCGCCGAGACACTCGGTGACGCTGAAGCCTTCGTCGTTGAACTCACCGGTGAACTCGAGGCTCACTCCACCGAGACGCGATCCGCACTCGGAGTGGATGCTGATGCACGACACGAGCTCGCTGATGATCGTACCAAAGTTGCGGGTTTTGAGTCCGCTCGCAGAGGTAACCGTGCTACGCGTTTGGTTAATGCCGATCATATTTGCGCAGTCGTTAAATGGGGCGACGTACTTGCCATGCATAGGGTCAGACACCCATGTGACCGGGTGACCCGACTGGGTGACCGCCCGGATATGACCAGGGAGATGGTCCCGGATCTAATGCACAGCAAAACAATTGAGACGGGCCAAAAGCGGGCGGGCCGAATAGACAGCTTACTTTAGCGGCACCATACCTTGTGATCAGGGTGACGCGCCCTGGCTCTTTGTCGGGGTTCACGGCTAGTGGAATGATGAGTGGGGAAATGGAAAGGCTGTGGTAGAGATGCTACACACCTTCCAGTAGGCTGGTGAGCTCCTCGGATGCGAGGGATGGACCCACTTTAATGCCAATTGGGTTTCGGATGCCTCGGACGTATTCGATGTGTGCACCGTCCAGCTGGCGGGTGCGGTCGCCCACCCACAAAAAGTGTGCGGAAGTATTGTAAAAGCCGTCACACCTCTCGCCCGCCAATGGGGACTTGCGTGTCATCGCTTGCTCGTAATCAAGCATGAGTGCTTCGTGGCTATGACGACACCGCTGAGTGAATCACGGTTTCAGGGACGTGGATTGGGAGCAGACCTGGTGAAGAAATCGACTTGGCCCAGGACCCCTGGGCCGCCCCCCTGCTCGTAGGGGCTTTCTTTGCCTGACTCTGTGCCAATGGCACGACTAAAGTCTAACGCATCGGCCAGGCCTTCCACGATGCTCTCAAACTTGCACCTGGGGATGATCAGATGCCGATCATTTTGCATGGGACAAACGGGGCTAACCTCAGGGTGGATGAGCGCACATGGGAGAGTGACCAATCCCGCGGATGATGCAGGGATGCGAAACCAGAGGTCATCAGACTCCGAATGTAGTTGAGTGTGGCGGCGGAATGGAAATAAGCACTGCAGTTTGGTGTGAGACAATGGATAGGGCAGGAGAATGAACGTGGCGGTACTACCTCAGTAACCGTTCCGGATCAGGAGTTCTGTCGTTGGGATCCAACCTGGGGAGAGGAGTTGGAGACGAAGAATGGAGTGTAACCTAATACATACCCGTTGACATTGTCTCCGCTGAAATGTCGGTTAGGCACGAATGATAGTGTGGACAGGATAAAGAATGCGTACCGGAAGTTCAAGACTAGTTTATCGCCGATTTTCTCGGTTTGGCTGCTCCTCGGCTTTGCGTACTGACCTGCAATTCGACCGACGCGTAGCTCGAATAAGGGTAAGTTGGATGGACGACAAAAGGGATGAATGGATGAGCGTACCACTGGGAGACGGGCACCCCAAACGAGGATGAGAGAGAACGAAAGAATGAGTCCGATCTTTGCAGCGATTCTTTCCTATAGTGCAAGTGTCAGAATGGACATGGTGTGTGAGTGAATAGTGGCGTTCCTGTGTGCACGCATCGAAACTCTCTGCACAATCGCCGGCATGGAGGAGGAAGGCCTCGTTCCGCTGTACGGCAGCGAGCTGATGGCGGAGACGCTCTATCTTGGGGGCAGCATCAGTCAGAATCGACGGTAGAAAGGAACGGCGGGATGCACCTCTGCTGGAGTGACCAGGGGCGGCAAGGAGTTTATTTTTTCCAATACACTGTGCAGGAAGTGAGATGCTGCGACGGAGATAAGAAAGACCGGACCTATCGAGATGCTGTTGATCTGGGTATTCGACGCGCTGTGGGCAGTCAGTGTCGGTGCGAAGGAAAGCTGAGCTCGCCCACCTGTGCGACTGGCTTGGACCTCCATGACGATGGCGTCCACTGGGATGGGGTGCTTTCTGTCATTCTCGTTGATCGGTTGATTGACTTGACGCCAGACCTCCCGCTTATAATGCACTCGCCACGTACAACGCATCAATTCGTGTACGGGCCTAATCACTACTAGAGTCCAATGGGACGCTGCCAGCGCTCGCTCGCTGCACCATGGATCCTGGTGTCGTCGTGGGGAGAACTCACTGGGTCCGCGGACATGCGGAACACCATTGCATTCCAGAACAACGGGGCGATCGCATCTCCGAGGCTCTGCCCCCATCCGCGAACCCCTGCGCCAAGGTCGAAGCCCATCCGCGGGTTTCCCTTCCAATGCGGCGAACCTCTGCCCGCCCTTGGACCAGGGTTGCACCATAAAAACCCGTCTCGCCCCGCTCCCACTCCCCAGCCTCTCCCTCGCCCACCATGTCCTTGTCCATCCTCTGGCGTGCTTCTCTCGTCTTCGTCCAGGCCGCATTCAACCAGGCTGCCTGCACGCCTCCCAACAAGACCCCTGAAAAGTTCCGCTACCACACCGAGGAGCCCTTCCTCTTGCAGATCGCACCGCTCATCTTCAAAGTGCGTCTTTCGCCGCCCTCTTCCCCATCCTAGAACTAATCCATCGCCTCAGCTTCACACCGTCGCACTCTGGTGGATCGCCGCCTTCGAGGCCGTCGCGGCACTCAACCACTACACCGGGGCGTCCCTCTCCCCCACCCTCTCCGCACACCTCGATGCCGCACTCTTTCCTGCCGCTCGTTCCCAGAACCCACTCTCGTTCATGTTCCTCTGCGGCGTCGTCCTGGTCATGATCGGCGCGTGCATACGCGTCCGCTGCTTCCAGGAACTCGGCCAGCTCTTCACCTTCGACTTGACCATCCATCCTGAACACAAACTCGTCAGCTCTGGCCCATATGGCATTGTCCGCCACCCGTCCTATTCGGGATCCATGCTCCTCGTCGTCGGCATTGCTTTCTCCCACCTCACCCCTGGCAGCCTCGCTGTCGAGTGCGTTCTCGGCTCGCTCGGCTCGGCTGTTGTATGCGCAGTCTGGTGGATCTGGACCATGGCCGTGGCCAAGAGTCGTGTATTCGCCGAAGATAGGGAGCTCCAAAAGCGCTTTGGGGCCGAGTGGGAAGCTTACGCTGCGAATGTCAAGTACTGGTTCCTCCCCGGTCTCATATGACCGGAGAGGAAGGGGGGTACTATGTATTACCGCTCGCGCCCCCCCGTCGGCAATATTCGCACCGTGGCTAATAATAGGCATAATCCGCATTTATTCGTACATACTTGTAGACCTCGTGCATTATATTCACTTCATGATATCCCCCCGCGATCCACACTTTTGCTGTATTTTATCCCGTCCTCCTGCATCCTTGCATCGCAGTGTAATGATTATCTATTTCCAGCGGGAGAAGGGTTCTACTAAATAAGGATACGGAGCGTATGGCTCCTCATGTACATATCCCCAGGGACGCGCTGCATGAACAAATGTTCCGACTGATATGCCGTCGCTGAGCCACGTCAACTGCATTCGTATGTCCAGCCTATCCATCGGAAAGCCCCTAATACTGAATGGACTGATCTGTGCATTCTTCGCGAGGTTAAATATTCGACCGGGGAGTCGGATTATCGTGTTGTGCACAGCCTAACCAGTCATGAATATTATGCCGAGGTATGCGATGGCCGGAAAGGATCATCATCTGTGCGCCGAGAACCATGGAACTCGATGACCTGGGGGCTACGGTCATGCGTTTCAGCCGCAGAAGCGCGCTTCTATTAGCGGCCAGCGTATCCTTGCCAGCATCGCCGCGTTGCTCATTTCTATTCAGGCTGTTCAGGTTGCAAGTGCAACTGAAAAATGCGTCGTCTGACCAAGAGGCTGAGACTCATCTGAGATACGTCAGCAAATATCTGGCACATAAACTCGCCAGCGAAAGACGCGTCATGTGGAGACCGAAGCCGTGTCAGCGAAGCGGACTTAGTATGTACCAAGGACGTGTCTGTATACGCACCGCATATGCTAGCATGTCTGTGCCAATTCACTGATCACCTACATTACCTCAGGAAGCACTGCGGCCACGTTCTTGGACCAACCTTATCTATGCATGACATTCCGGAAAGGCACAGATGTTCTGATCACAGAAGAGTTGGGTGTTCTTAACCCACTGGGAGTATATGTATGACCGAGACCTAGTGGTGCCATCAGCACAGATGTCGTCACGGTCCATCAAAGAACCCACTGACAAAGATCGCGCATAGAGCGCTGCGCGTTCCTTCTGCGCGTCATAATGTTCTCGAAGACAGGGTCACTCGCCATAACAACGGCAATCCCGCGAAAAAAAAAAAATTGCATGGCCATCATGTCCGCTGTTGTGAAAACCTCTTTCCGATGAACAAGGATGAAATTACCACCGTGTGAGAGGCTTGGAATTGATGACAACCAGCCAACTTGTGCATGTAAGATGGCAGTCGCGCATTGCGATGGGAAGATACAAGTCACCCCGGTAAAATGCATACCACAGCCCGGTCTAACCAACCTCGGCCTTCGGTGTCCGTTACAGTGATACAAGAAATCAACGGCCACCACTGCCAGGAGGTGCTTGATATGCTGCAAGTGACCAAATTCGATGTCGGGTTGATGCTTACAATAGGCACAGAACTCACTGCATTCCAAAGCTTCATACAGCATCATATCGATGATCTTTGGCTTCTTCCGATCCTTTGCCGATGCTCCCACAAGGCCACAGTCGGCCGCACATCATACCCCAAAGAATATACTGTGTTTCCTTACTTCGCTCATTTGGCCTTGGTGCACTGCGCATCACCTCCCGGTCGACGCCGTCCATTCAGGCGCAGATGTGCACTCGCTGACTCCTGAGAGGAGAACAAAGCCTCAGCGCTTCAGCGTAGATCAAATACGTACATCGGGCCCATACGTATCATGGATTAATCGTGGAATTCGGAATTCGGACGGGGGGACGATGTTGCTGATATTTGTCGTTGAGAGTGCAGCACCATCAGATGATGACCCCAAAGGTTCCAGAGATAGGTATACTTTTGCAATAAAGCCACAGATCCCGAGGCGCAAGAACGTCTGTCAAACCCAAGAAGCAGTCACAAATAACCAATTGGGCTTCCTGGTATAATAATATTGGCCAGACCAGATGTAACCCTTGAGATCAAAGAAATTTGACCAGGCGCTAGAAATGACACACGTACTGAAAACAAATTTTCTGGGATCGATCTAACTATCACCATCAAGAGATATGATCACTGTTTGAATCATCCCTCGATAAAGATTGATAGACGCCCTTGGTGGAGTCAAGCTAGCGACTGCACGCATCTTGTTTCGCGTCTTGCTCAGACTCTTGGGGACCTTGGCTCCTCTCAATCTCAAAACCCGCCCACTGATCTTGCATTCAATAATTCAGATGTCCAGCGCACCTATCAGCAAATGTCGACTTCTACATGCGGTGCGAGGGCAGCATAGTCATTCTTGTACTAGCGCGACGTGGTGACCGCTGAGTAGACGTCCTGCACAGGTAATTGCAAATTGGGATGTGTGCGCGTGTGATGGGATAGGAGTGATACGGCCCATTCGTGTTGGATGGTTTGAGTGTGTCGATGTGAAGCAATGTGCGCAGACTCATCGTCAGTTTCGCTGTGGGAAATGTTGCGTATAGGAATGCCTACCTGGAAAACCTGTCTATGAGCCAACCTGCACCGATGGGTGCGCGAGGTGTTCGTTATACCTGAGGTGCGTCGGTACGACGGTATCCACGAAATTTACCCGTATCAACACACCGAAAATCAATACCAGGGGCTTGCTTGTATGCGAGACTATGTAGTAGTAGGGAACCAGAAGGTCAAGATCACGGAGCGAAAATAAATAATTAGTGCGTGTTCGGTCATGAACTGCATAGACCCTTTTAGTCAGTCACTGGCCTAGGCGAGGTCAACTTCAACTGCTGTGGTTGCTGGGCCCTGGCATGGTTTAGCGCTCACAGCAAGCTTTTCTCTTCCCCCCATCAGCAAAGCTGGTGGTCCGTGTTCAAACACCCACTAGCAAGCTTATTTCTTACATTCCGACCAACCTCCGATAACCTGTTCGAGCTCTTGGAATGACTCGTCGTGTGTCGACAAACCGAAGGCCCAACTACGGGACACTGCCAACAGCAAGGTAGTATCCATGCCCAATTCCAATACTTTAGTGCCGGTACACCTAGAGTTGACTGACTTTCCAGAACCACTCCCGATTCTCCTCCACCCCAGTATTCCCCGGGCTTACCACACACGAATGAACAACCCAACCATCAGCCCTTTTGGGGATCAGCATCCGCCAGCCCACACAATATCCCTGGTCCAAGATCCCCAGAAAAGTAGGCAAAATTACAGTGCTTCAGTCCCTCGATTGACGTTTGAGCTGTTACAACTATGTAGTCCCGATGAATGCAGGCAAGCCACTCGCATCGTCCAACCACGTTGAAATTGTGACCATAATGCAGACATTCCAAGGCATGCCCCTTATTTTCCAAACAGAATCGGTGGTCCACTTGGGCTATAATCGTGATAACCTGCCTCGCCACGCTCGCCTTCTGCTCGTCTACCATGCCTGTTACCTGGTGCGACGACCCCGTCGATCCTGGTGTCAGACACCGCATCCACAAGGAGTGGGAGACCGAAGAGCGTCAGTACGAGCACGAGCGATCCAAGCGCGACTACCAGAGACTGCAGTGGGAACTTGAAGATATGAAGCATGCTGAGCTTCTCAGCGAGTGGGAGCAACAACGGCTTCAGCACGAGGAAGAACTCAGGCAGCGGCAGCGCCGTGAAGAGGACGAGCGCGTAAGGCTCAATCTGGCCTGGGCCAGAGTCGAGGCACATCACTGCACGACGTATGCCACGAGAGAGTACACCGCCCAGTTGACTAATCTTCCTGCCGATTACAAGTACCGTCTAGATGCATGCAGGGTGACACCCCTCGAGATTCATGGCATATCGTATACGCCGAAGAGGTGTGAAGAACATGTAGGTGCTGTCCATTCAGTCAGGTCCGTCCCCCTCACTCTAAGAAGGGACAAACTGTCATCGGTTACTGGGAAGTGAACGAAAATGAGCCTGACTGTAGGACTTGGTGGAACTGGTACAAAGACAAGGTCAGTTGCAGTCTTGGAAACTATGGAGCGTAATGCAAACTACGATGGCAGGGCTGCGTTTCTCCTGGATCTGGCACGCGGGTAAGTCGCCAATAGGCGGACGCTTGTACATGGTGAAACATTCGTTTGTTCGTTTGCAGCGCATTGAACACTACCTTGAAATGCTGCCCAGTGGCGGTGACTGGAGGGAGTTCTGTGCAACCACGCCAGCTCACTTTCGTGATATGGAGTTCATTGGAGCTCATAATTGCTTCCAACTCGTATGTTGTGTTTGCTTGTCCGTTACCGTTGTGCATACTACGTGCATTCCTACAGAACCTGGGAACGTACGGGCACTGGGAAATCAAGGATGACAGTTGCGCATAAACAAATTACGTTTTCAAGCGTCGTCTGAGGGCTCAATCGTTTACATTTTCATCTACTGCTCATCTTCCTCCGACTCTTTGTATTTTTACCTGCTCATCGCTCCTTTTTCTTTTGATTTCTCACCTTGATGTTTGTTTCTGTCGAGTAATACTCCTTTGTTTGCTGTGCCGACGAGGTCCTGTGACCTCTATAGCGTGTCAGAGTTCATCACTTCATTTTTCACTTGAAGCTCTGAACATTCTGTGCATATGGGTTTGGATCGTTTGAAACCCTTTCGATCATTCTGTTCTCGTGCTCTTTGTTGAAGATATCATTGCCAAATAAACGGGAGGTCATCAGATCACCTAACAAGGGAAAACTGAAACTGAACCGTTAGTACTAATACACGGATACAAAGTTCATCACCTACAGGTGAATGTGACAGGTGAAGTCCCTCTGAAGGTGAAACCAAATTACCTTCATCTGTCCATCAACTTCCGAAATGAAAATGAAACAGTGGTCAGGCAGGTTCATCAGCACGACGAAAACAAAGAACACCCGGATCGATAAAGAATGGTTGACCACTTGTCCTTGACAGTGCTGTTGTCATTGATCAAGGATCGACACTCTTCTGCGTTTAGCGACGGCTTTCCTACAGGTAATGTTTCACCATAAAACCTTAATAAACCCCACCAGATCTTCGCCCACCTCCCATCCTGGTGTGGCGCGATGTCCCTCATCTGGCGTGCCTCCCTCGTACTCTTGCAGGCCGTCTTTAACCAAGCCGCCTGCACGGCTCCAAACAAGACCCAGAAAAAGTTTCGTTACCACACGGAGGAGCCCTTTTTCTTCCAAATCGCCCCGTTGGTCATCAAGGTTTGTCTCCCATCTCAGTCGTTGACGTTTCTTCACACATGTACCGCACATCATAGCTCCACTCGATTGCACTGTGGTGGATCGCTGCCTTCGAAGCCGTAGCTGTGCTCAATCACTACGTCGGGGCGTCGGTATCACCCACTCTCTCTGCCCATCTAGATCACATTCTTTTTCCCGCTTCTCGCTCCGAAAATATCCTTTCGCCCATCTTTTGCTATGGCGTCGTCATGGTGGTGATAGGCTCATATATTCGCGTCCGCTGTTTTCAGGAGCTAGGCCAACTGTTTACGTTCGACCTCACCATGTATCCTGAACACAAGCTCGTCACTTCCGGCCCCTACAGTTATGTGCGACACCCTTCCTATACGGGATCATTCTTTGTTATCGCAGGCATCACTTTCTCGCAACTTACTCCGGGCAGTCTCCTTGTGGAATGCTTCCTAGGGCCTGTCTGGTCGACATTTGTATGGGTGACTTGGTGGGTCTGGAGTGTGGCAGTGATCAAGAGTCGTGTGTTGGCGGAAGACCAGGAGCTTCAGAAGCACTTGAGTTCTGAATGGAACGCATATGCTGCGAGGGTCAAATACCGTTTCGTCACTGGTCTTATATAATTATCGTTATCGCGCGTTCAACATGGATAGTGAGTTTCCTTCCCCGACTTCGTCAAAGATTCGAACCAAGTTGACGTGCCCTCCAGTTCAAAATATTGCAACGGGCTTAATCAATATTCGTTAAACTATACGCCCGGATTTTCTGTATTCCAAGGGCGTTCTTCGTTGTATGGTCTATCGGGCATTTTTTTGCCCCTCTACTTAGCTCTCCTCGGTGAAATGCGGATTTTCCTCGGGCACCATAGCAATATCGTCCGTGAGATTGGTTTTCTGGCTATTGTTTTATGCGCCCTTTGTGCATTTCCGGTAGATTTTCACTAATGAACTTTCATCCGAGAGCTACCTCCTCATAAATGTGTTTCCGCTTGATGGTCTGTTGCCGTGTCAGTGGCACTGAATATAAATGTACACTGACGTGATTCAAAGCTCTTGGTGTGCACAGCAACGTGCAGCTCCAGTTTTCTATCGGAAATGCAGGTTAGACTTGCTGTTGCTTATCACACCTCTAGACAGCCAAACAAAATGTGGTACTCGTACAGATTATGTACATCGTAGTGAGCCTAATAACTAAAACTGCGTCTACACAGGTTTGGAAGAAAAACACGGAAGATCACTGGAGATCAGAAGATCGAGCCGAAAGAATGGTCATTCGTCATCGGAATCCCAGCCATACTTGGGGTCCTCGCGCTGCAGCTTCATCAGATCTCCAATTCTTGCCCTCAACGCAGTGAGTTCGTCTGCCTTGATCGAGGTTACTTTGATCAACCCAACGATCATATCCAGTGCGTGGTCCCGCCCCCCCAAAGTCAGGGCGTTGTAAGGGTCATAATAGTAGTCTCTGATGGGTGAATGTACATCGTTGATGCCAGCCATGCTATACGCCGTAATGGCGAGTTTGATGGCCGGAATCGTTATGTGCCCATGAGGTATGAGGAGGAAGAGAATTTGCATCACAGCGGTCAGGTCCACAATATATGCGATGGTCTGGGACAACACCGTGTGGCTAAGCGACATGTGTCAGGAAACGTGGTATTGTTCACAGAAGACACCTCTTACGAGTATTGATAGGTGTCATACGCCCAACCAACCAACATCGCATTTGCTGCGATAGGTAGCACCACCCGTACAGCAGGGCCGCGGATGCCTGCGATCGCTGAAGCCACAGAGAGGCCAAAACTATTACCAGATCTTTGTCAGTTACGATATTGCCCAAGTCACCTGAGGTACTCACGCGGTTTCTTCGTCTGCTTCGGGGAAATCTCTTGTATCGAGGTTTGTCACCATGTTCAGCATCAGTGTTTTAAACTGGTCGCTGATTAAATACTATGATCTTCTGTAAGAAGCAGCTCTCCCGTTTGCAGGTGTAACCTACGCGATTGGGATCCTCGAAATTCCAGCAAGCGACAATATCCATGTGGATTACATCCAAACATTCCTTCAAGGTATATCCTAGGAACTTTGAATTCAACGCAAGTCCCCTCCAGTACCCTAAGATACTACATCAGTCTCGTTGTGTGAAAGAGAAACTGTACCGACGTTTCTTTCCGACACTACGTGAGGGTTAGAACAGACGAACAATGACAGTAAACACTGGCGTACACAATCGAATCTCTGATCTTGAGTGTTATGCAAGCTCGCTGAGCCATGACAGCAGCTATTGCAGCCTCGTTGGTCACATTCTTGTCCACCTTTCCGGCGGTGATTTCAAGTAACCGGTCAACAGTGCACTCGTAGCCTTCCCGAACTACATACAAGTCAATATGAAAATGCAACCTGGAGGAAAATAGAGCCTACCGGAAATGGCAACATTTGGAATGTCTTCACCAGAGATGTCCTGAAGGGGTCGTATACAAGACCTCTCCAATTCCTCACACATGCGTTCTTCCAGAAATGAAAGTTCCGGATCCTCTCCTCTGGCTAGAGCTTCATTGTCGAGCTTTTCAATGAGGAGATCAAGCTTGGTGAAAACAATGATCAAAGGAACTTGTGATGCATTATCACATAAGCTGCAGTGGTTCCCAAAACCACTATGTACTTACTATCACCCAGGAGCTGTTTCCTGGACCTAATGAATTTCTCTGTATCGTCGTCAAGAAGGCGCTGGTTGCCACGAGGTATCGCTACGCATAGCCTGGAGTATAAAAAAGGGGGCGTGTGATTCAGGAAGGACTCATCGCCGGAAGCATAAAGCGCACCAAATAGCGTGCACCCTGTCTTTCAAATCGGGCATATTCCGTCTCCGGGACAGGAATGTTTCCACGCTATTATTCGTGCCAGCTTCGGGACCACCGCTATTATGGAGAACAACTTTGTCGTTCTCTTGAAAAATGAGTTCGGTATCGATGCCAGCTTGACGCTGGCAGGCTTCGTAAAATCGCTACAGACAGAAACATTATTAATGCTAGGCGTAGAGACAATCGGGATGATGTGACTCAACTAGACTACGGATCTTGAATGCACGACTGATCAAGGAAGATTTACCAACGCCATCCTAGAATGCATATAAACGACCAATCCTTGACAGCAGAAACGAACCAACATACCTTGCCCATTACAAGTAGTCGGAATCTTGCGGGGCGTTCAGCGATGTCTATACAGATGAAGATGGCTGTGAACTTACCGTGGACAGACCCGTATAATGCTATCACTGACTGGCACCAACTTCCCGATCTCGGACCGATTCTGGGGCGAAAGTTTATTCCAGAACACAGAGAGGAAGCCAGAAATAATGCGCACCAGACTTTCGGAGGCGCTGACCACAACTTGTATTTTCCCATCCATCATACGTAATGCTATAACCCTCGGTAGTGACCAATCAGTTAAGAACGATGGGTTGATTTGCTTACTTCTAATCCCATTTGAATTGAGTGCGCTCAGCGCAATATCTTGGAAAACGAAGGGGAGGTCCACCACAGTTTTCTTTGGAATACCCATGAGACGATGGTAACAGTGGACGGATACCGAGCACTGCTCGTCATCCGATACTTCTCTAAAGATCTGTAGGGTTAGAAGACAGCTGTGATGCAGAGTTGCGTACTTGCATGCCAGGGGAGAATGTTTCACTTAGGGACTTGCTGGGGATGGACACATGACGAATGGCCAAGGTCCTGTTTCCGATCCTAAGCTCCACGTATTCGACTTGCCGTCTGGAGCTCTCAAGTAAGCATACATTGATACCTATAGCGTGGATCATTAGAACATTCAGGATGAATGATAAGAAACGCTCACTGGTGATAAAAAAGCTCGCTGCGCGAATGTCTGAGGCCAGGGTGCTTGGAGACATGTCCGCAAGCAAGATTGGAGTGGAGAGACAAGGTGGAGCTGAAGTTGGGCAGCGACCTTGGGAACAGGGTTTTCGTTATGAAGCGTGTCATCTGCGTGGCTGCGATCACAATGCTGAGATACGCAACCAGGAGCTGCGGGTGCTTGAGGGTTTCTGGCAAGTCGCTCATCCCTTCGGGATTCCGTGGATCCCTTACGCTCTTGGGAGATGGTTCCGTGTCCTTTCGTGCTTGTGAAGTTGCACATACCCGGTGCCTGTAAGTCATAATCGATGCACAGCCTCACTCAACAGCCCCCGCAATTATGACGCCCATGTTGTGGTCTGTACTCTAGTGGAATTCTCCCACTTGTTGGGCAGCGAGCGTTGCAGCTCGTGACAATAAGGAAAGAAACCGAGCCAGCACCAGTTCGTTCGAGCCCAAACCGATTTATGCTCGCAAGAGACTGAATTGCTTCGACTTGACCAAATTCTAGAGTCAGCGATGGTCTGGGTTTTTCCTTCTTTTTGGTGCAGCATACATACTAACATAGGTGAATACAGTACAACAAGATTCCTCCAACCTCGCTCACAAGTCAATCCCTTATACTTTCCAGTACAATTGCGCATCGGCTTTGTGTTCAACGCCGGTCATGATAATAATTCTCTGTTGTTCCAGGACGTGGCTCTGTATTGGTGACCTTTATCCAGTGGCTTTTCACATCACCCCAGATTTTGCGAGGCGAAATCGGTGCAGGCTCTTCGAAAAATGGGTGTTGAACACCGCTGCAGGAATCCCGGCGACCCTGCAATATCACGTGGATTCAGATGCGCCCTTATCATGTTCCATAACTTGCTTACCGCGAAGAGCATTCTCGCACAGTGCTTAGCCATTACCTGAGGGCGTTGAACACCGCTGCAGGAATCCCGGCGACCCTGCAATCGCGTGGATTCAGATGCGCCCTTATCATGTTCCATAACTTGCTTACCGCGAAGAGCATTCTCGCACAGTGCTTAGCCATCACTTGAGGGTGTTGAACGCCGCTGCAGGAATCCCGGCGACCCTGCAATCGCGTGGATTCAAATGCGCGCTTATCATGTTCGATAACGTGCTTACCGCGAGGTACATTCTCGCACAGTGCTTAGCCATCACTGGAGGATGAGATGTCGCTGATGCCGCAGTTTGGGAGGAGTGAGACTCCGTTCCCTGTGCCCCTTCACGTCCCTGCTATCATGAACATAGGTCATGCAATAGATGACCGAGTCAGACCGAGCCCTACCTTACGGAGGTGAAGTCGGGCTTGAGAGCTGTTCATTTTGGTGAGTTCGAGGTGGGGGGCTGGTCGTTCTGGATGGTTTCATGCGTATGGCTTCGCTTTTATCTACACGAAAGCTGCTGTGTGGGGGAACTTCCAACTACACAAGTAATATTTCTTGCCTCGTGTTTCAAGCGTTTTTTTTCTTGGAAGCGCTGTACCGGTGAAGTGGTTTCCCTGCATTGAGGAATGGGCGCTAATGAATGATCTATCCCATATTCTTCGTTGTCTTTAGATAACACCTACTATTGTCTGCAATTTTGCGGCCCGTGGTATCCTCTGAAGTATCGATTGCTTGCATGAGTTTACACAGAAGTTGGTTTCATGTGACGTGGACTGCTTTCGATGTTGTTCTAAAAATCTGACACTACTCTGAATAAATTGCTTGTATAAAGTGTCTCGGCAGTGGACATTTTTCCTGCCGCAACTGGGCGTCACTCACAATGACCCTTTACTGTGGCCAATCGATCAATTAGTCTCCAACAAGAAGGAAAGTCAAATGTTTTTGACTTCACCATCGTTTCTCAAGTTCGTCCGACGCCACCGCCGATGTGACCGTCAGGCTTTCCAGGGCATAGGGCTTCGACATCTCACCGTGCCATTCCAGAGGCGGGAATCCTGAACACTGACTCCTTCACGACCTTCCCCTCAACTGGTGTCCTTACGAAGCTGTGCTGATTTGTGCTCTATACATAATCAGTTATACAAAGATCCTTAATACATAATACTAATCCAGAAAGTCGTTCCACGCGGACGTATACATCCTGATCCTAGACCTGTGCAACTTGACCTCGATCGGGAGACGTGCCATACTGTATTGCGTTAGACGCGGGCCCGATCTTGTGTTGATATCATCACTACGGACTGATGACTTGCAATCAGTATAATCCACGCTCCCCCTTCACGGAAGTCAACACATTGCCAAGTGCCGGTTTACTCTGCTTTTGCTGTGACGAGATCCGAAGCTTTGAATTCTGCCCTGAACCCAACTTGATCGATAGGTCTTCGGATCAATCATGATGTGGCCAAGTATGAAGTATGAGGGTTCATGTACACCACTGCACTTGCGAGAAAGGCGGGCAGACCTTCATTTCGTTGATTAATATCACAGTTATTTTATTCTGATAGCTTATAGTCTGGGGGATTTGAGGAACAGACCCTTCATGTGACGGACATTTGCCACGTGTCTGTGGCAGTCATCCTTGAAGCTTGAGCACCGGATCGGCTCGCATACCCTGACCATGAAATCGAGGTACCCAAACCGCGATGCTGAGGCTCGTTGAGTACACGTGTGGTTGGGACCATTACTGAAAGAACCTGAAGAATCACATTTGAAGCTCGAGGGCCACCGACTGGCACATGCCTGACGGTGTACATACAGTTGTTGCTCGTCGAGGAGCGCAGCGGCAACATCACCACCAAGTTAGTGCTTACCAAGTGCAGTACAACGTCGACTGAATCAATGTGCCACTGTGTACGCTTGGCTGGAAATGTGCATCGTCTCCTTTCTTTATCAACCTCCGCACTTTCCGTCATGACGGCCGGGCTTTACCGAGCATCACAACTGGGATGCAGAGGTAGCCGCGATGATGAACAAGAGAAAGTCATCCGCGTGGAAGCCACCATTGCTTCAAGAAAGTAGGGAACTGGTCACAGTTCAGGTTTCCTGGGATTGACAGCGTGGAGGCAATCGACAGAGCCTTCAGAAAAAAACGTCTGAAATGCCCAAATTCTGCCATGCAAGAATGGCCTGGGATGAATTGCAAAGAAAACCAAGGTGGGAGAAGAAAGTGTTCTCGAGATGCGCACCACGACGATTTCAATCGAAGTGTGACCATGAACACACATAAATTTCACGATGTGTCGGCGTTTAAACAAGCTGCTTATCATAAAACTCTCCAAAGCTTGGTTGAACCAATTACCTAACCACAGTACCGCCTCTGCTGCCCGTGCGGGCACGCTTAACTGCAGCAAGTTCGGTGAGCAGGTGCGCACGTTCATTGAGCAACATCAGGGTCATCGTCATAGCCATCAGGCGGGCGGACCGTAGCCCCTGGTCTCATAGGTACTGCCGTTCTGGAAACAATGGTGGTAGGGACCAAGGATGGTGTTGCTATGCAGGGCTTGACACTGCCAGAGGCCTTCCTTGATTCAAATGTCGATTCTACACGAGATGTTAGTCCTGGCTCAAGACCTGACGTTCGCTGGACGCGAGAGGCTGCAAACTGCTTTAACGCCGCTCGGGTGTCTACTTCGTCTATCCTGCCAGTAAGACGCACTCGGCGAGGAGTGGGCGTGGGGGGTTCAAGTGGATCGCCTGCTTCAGAGCGAAGGTCTGCGTCGGAACAGTCGTCTGCATGGAGATTCTAGTGTGCTGAGGAACGTTGCGATGACCGAGAAGGGGTGGACGGGCCAGCGAGGGCTCATATAAAGGATGGATCATCCAATTCATGGATACACCGAGGACGGAAAATGGGTGGAGGGTCGTCGTTGTTTCGGTCGTTGTGCGAGTACGGATGAGTAGTGTCATCTGACACGGTGCTTGCGTCGTCGAGTGGATGTGAGCTACTGATGCTAGTCTGCAAAGAGACGCTCTTTTCCCGCATAGATAAGTCGGTGGTGGTAGTTCCCGCCGTCAACGGTTCGGGAGAGTGCACGCGAGGGTGTCGAGGTACGTCTGTAATATGGGACATAACAGATATGTCCGCTACGGGGTAAGTCGGGGAAGCTTGAAGTAGCAGAGAGGTTGTGAAATCTTCCGAAGGGTCATCGTCTACATAAGATTGAGAGCAGGAAATGCAAGCTAAATTGTTAAATTAGTCGTCTCAGGCAATCTGATTCCCTGATTTTCCTTTTCCATCTTAAGCCCAGCCAGCACCAGTTGGTTCGAGCCCGAACCGATTTATGCTCACAAGAGACTGCACATCCAGTAGCGGCACCAACAGCGCCAATCCCCGACTCCATGCAAATAATTTTGAATCATGAATAAAACATATTCAGTGTACTTTATACAAGTGCACTATCCTATGGACGGTTTCTATAGTAGTAACGATGGGAGCATGGTGTTGTGAGTGTGTGATGCGAGTGAATGGCTCCGCGGAGCGGAACCAGAAGCTGTGGCTAGGATTGGAACTTAGAATCGGACGGAGTGGGGGCCAGCCAATTGTCATTTGCCCCATTATCCTACTCGAGCTATATACTGTATGTTTTAGGGGTCAGGAGGTGGCTGCCAGCTTGTGGCTATGCCAACCCCAACACATGGGAGCACGATGTTTGCGCTCTGCTGAAAATACTACCAAAGCATCTTCTCCATCGTGGCTTTTGAGAGTTAAAGCTTGGCATCGTCAACGAAGTAATAATATGGCTCAATCTGTATGCGACAGATGAAAATCAAAATTGATTACATCAGTAAAGTTACAAGCTGTCTAATCTGTCTGACATGTCTGACTGTGTCTGACTGTGTCTGATTTCGTCTGATTTCGTCTGATCAACTTACCCTTCTGACGAAGCATGTGTCAACATGTCAAGCGTCGACACAAGATGGTCAGACACACTCAGACCCCGCCCAGACTGTCCAGACACTCAGACTTGACAAGATGCGGAAATTTGTCATTAAGCCTATAAACGATAACTACGATGTAATCTAAAAGGCGACCTCAAAGGCGTGATGGTCAATGTATTTGTTAACATAGTAGGCATGAAAATTATTGAGAGTATCACTATAGTGAAGGTCAGAAGGAAGGCATTCAGGTCCATACACGGGAATAAGATGAGCCCCACGGAGTATACAATCTACATGAATGACTTCAAGTTCCCGCTCACCATTTGCGCTGAAATCTGGTTGAACAATCCACAGTCCAGTGTCTTTGTCGGGTCCGTCTGAGATTGTTGTGAACCACTGGATGAGTGCACAAGGGTATTTAATGCCATCATAGACGAAGGAGAAGAATAGGAAGACTCTACCGATGTGGAGTCCTCCCATTCCAGGTATCTCTGGATCCTTTTCTAAAAAAACCGTATCATAGCGTGCCGGACCTTTTCGCCATGACGGTGTACTGCGGATGACCTCGGAGTGCATGCCACCAAGGCCAGATAAATCACTGGGAGCATAAAAGGAAGAGGTGGCGCTAAGAAAAACAGATACGGGTGAACTTGAAAGGTCTGGTAGCGCCATGTCATTGTTGATAGGATCAATGTTGCTCTGCAGCTGGGAGTGGAGAAACTGGCGAGTCAATAGCGGGAGCATTGGTTGCTGGATATCAGGATGGTGGGCAAGCGCATCGAGATCGCTAGGATATTTGCGTGCTGTAATATGGGATCAGTTGCACTGAACACACCTGTACATATAATGACGGACATACATGGGGTTTTTGCCAAGCGGACATAGTTGAGAATGCGCTGGTCATCCTGTGCCTGAGTCTCCTCTTCATCAGTATCATTACCACTGGAGCCATCATCCGAGTCGCGATCATTGCTGGGGAATTGTCGCGAGTGACTGCCATAGCCCCGTTGTCCACTGGCATCTGGATTATGGTCTTGCTCGCTGCAAACCTCGACTTTGCCCATGGCAGCTGAGAGCACAGAGCCCTGGAGCATGCCACGATTTTTGAAATCGACTCGTGCAGCAGCAAGCTTGTCAAGGCGCTGGTTCATGAGCAGCATCTGGCCCAATGCGTTGAAGCAATTCGAGTGCCTCCAAGGTTTCTTGACTGCCTTGATGTGCTTGGATTCTGTAATAGATGAACATAATCCATTTGGCGCCCCGAATTCTTGTATGAGATGTTGGTAGTGATTCATTGAGTGTTGACGGGGCAATGAAAAACCCTTCGGTCCACATTCGCGGACACCTTTCTCTTGGAAGATACAATGGTGTTTATGGAAACGTTCGAGCGCATCTTGAAGATGGTCCAATGCATCTTCATTAAGTGAATTCCTTTGTGCGTAGTAGCAGAAATCTAGAAATGCACTAAACATGCGCACAATGCCTGGGGGTACGTGACCTTCAATTGCTGGAAGGTAGACCTTCATCAATGCCTTCGAATCATCGCCCGTCCATTGTTTGAAACGGCGTCCTTCTGGAAAGTGTCGTAAATTCGGGTAAAAGGGAACAGCAGCGATCCTAATTGACACATCAGTTTGGTGTACGAGTATATGGTCAACGACTCACCTCCGATCAATGTAATCGAGGATTCGGTTTGCTTCTGCTTCGCCATATTCAATCTTGAGATACTCGCCGACCCAAGTTATGAGATGGTCCTTAAAAACTCCTTTTATGATCTGGTGGAGGAGATCAGGCGTCAACATTTTGTAGATATTGGCATGAGGAAAATCATTGGTAAATGGCTTTCAAAAATCCTTTTTTTAGAGGCACATGAGTGAAACAAAATTGAAGCTACATACCGTTAGATCGCCTACTATACCATATTGGTGCCACAACTCAGCGAGCACAAATGCATGAATACAGTATTCAGCATGTTCTCGCGATCGTGGAACACAACCATCTCCGTCAAGGTTGTTAGACATGGCAGTACAGCTAGATATGTTTACGTTTGAGCTGTGTATGGCATGCTTAGATTGAACTCCAACTTACAGAGCACACCAGCCTTGTACAAGGCAAGACAGTAATACTTGTTCTGGATAATCAGCAATGTATGCTGCAAGAGCATAAGCAGCGCGCCTGAAGTGCCCATCCGGACATCGCCGGACTTCAGGTTTAGACATGCCACGACGAAGGGAGGATAAGATATAAGCAAGTGTAGTGTGGAATAATTGACGTCGAAACTTGCGAAACTCTGCAGTATCTATCTTCATTTTCATGATCCGCTATAGTAGTTGTAGAGCTTCAAATCAGTATGATAAGTGCCGATTTGTGAGAAAAGTACGGACTCTTTGGGATTGCGAGGAATGCAATCAGTACAAGGGAGTTACAGTGGGCACGACGAGTGTTGTTGTGAAGATTCCCAATGGAAAGGTAAAGGGGATAATAGTCGTTTTGACCCGTTGCAACAGATACCGTGGTTTTATCACTACCTAAGATAATAGGTACCATCATGGCACCATGCATATCGGGGTCATTGGCCAGTACATCCTGTCTATCTGTTAGCCTTGAGCCATAAATGCACTAAAAGAAATGTACCGCATGGCGCCATGCCCAGTTACCCGACATAAAATTTTCCCAGCGACGTTGACCTGTTGGCTCAAATTCACGATACGGAGTGTAGTCAAAATTATAGAAAGGTGGTGGTCTGCACAGGGAAGGTCTAGCCTAAGGAAGGGAAAAGGAGGAGACCTGTAGGTAACCTCAGTATGCTGGCAAGCTACTATATATTAGTATATACCTGTAGGTAACTACAAGGTATCAGTAAGTATGTGTGGTGGTTAGTAGATGGTACTCACCCTCAGTATGCTGGCAAGCTACTGAGGGACTATGGTAATAGACTCTACTGTATGTGCGATGAAAGCTTATGTAAGTAGGTAAACATACCATAACAGTCTGTTTATAATCCAACACTCCCCCATAAACAGAGTGGGGTAATGGATAGAAAGGTATAGTAAAAGTAATCAAATAGATGTACTTAGCTGAATGCAATAAAATGTTGTTCCAAATGAATGTGTCCGATACGAATAGTATTTGAGACTTGTTGCGAAGGTTTGGAGTGACTTCCGCGTCGTTACCCGATTTGGTAAGTCGCGTCGTGCTCATATGCCTGCTGATTGCAGCGCGCGGATGTCTCATCCGTAGTCTCCGTCGTCGCGTCGGCGCTCCCCCGGCATCCTGGATTCGAAGGTAAGTTTATTTACCCTTCTGATTTGTTTTCTAGGTCTCTGCATCGACCGCATCGCGTTCTCGCGTCCAAGGTAGGCGTTCTCGATCTCCAGCGCTCGACTGACGTTTGTAGGTCCGATTTTGATACGACCGCGTAGACGCCTGGGTCTATAGACTCCATAGGCACGGTTTGGGTCGTTCCCGAGTGGCTGCGTCGCGTGTGCGCGTCCTAGGTAAGTCGTTTCGACTTCTGGCGTTTGGCTGACTTGATTGCAGTTTATTCGCTCGATCTTGAGCCTGCCGCGTCGCCGTCGACGCCTGACGAGTCCGTACGGACGGTTCACGAGTTGGATGGGTGGCCAGGACGACACTGGTAAGTCGTTTCGTCCTGATCTTGGGTTGTAGCGCGTATATTGACTCTCTGCAGCCAGCTGCGCTGCATTGACTCGCGTCGAGTCAACGCCGTCGCCGCTAGTCGTGCCGTCCACGTCGCCAACCTCTCCGTATCCACCGCCGTCGCCATCGCCAGCCCTCTCGCCCTCGACACTTGGCGCAATCGCCTCGTCTCCGCTCTCAGGTCGTCCAAAGACGATTCTCCGTGTTGGTATCGCGATCGGCGCGTTGAACGGTACGTACACGTCACCGCCGTCGACGCTAACCCTTCTCCATCGTCTGGTAGGCTTGGGCGTCGTGATTTCGTGCGCCTTAGGTGAGTTTCGCGTCGTCAAACCGTTTCGGCGCGTTCTGACGCGTTCCGTCGCGTTTACAGCCGTCTTCGCGTCGTTTCCAACGCATGACACATGCGTGCGTCCGCTCGAGGCGTTCGTGCGGTTTCCACAGCCGTTTGGCTTGTCTGGAGTCCGTTTTGCGGCTCCAATAGGTAAGTCTGGCGGTTTCTCTGGTTTTCGGGTTGTTTTGACGATTTCCGTCGCGTTTGCAGTGGTTAACGCGTCCATTTCGACGCATGGGACTTCTCCGTGCCCAGTCGACGCGTCCGTGTGGCTCCTAATGCCATCCGTCGCGTTTACGGCGCATTTCGTGTCTCTGACGTCCAGGTACGTCTCTGCACCCTCAC
This sequence comes from Scleroderma bovista, assembly GCA_037178675.1. Classification (NCBI taxonomy): domain Eukaryota; kingdom Fungi; phylum Basidiomycota; class Agaricomycetes; order Boletales; family Sclerodermataceae; genus Scleroderma; species Scleroderma bovista. The sequence continues at coordinate 16,533 of JAYMGJ010000020.1, read as the reverse complement.
CATGACTGATCACAGCCGTTTCAGCTCTGTTCGACGTGCTCGAAGCGTCCGTCCAGCCTCTCTGTCCATCCGCCTGGCCCCTCGACCGATCCGTCTCGCGTCCGGGACCATTCGCGTCACCTGCACGCCAACTCGTGCATCTAAGGTGCACGCGCGCGTTCGTATCGCCGTCATCAACGTACGACGCGATTGTCGTCGTCAGGAGCTGCGGCAGCTCGTTCTGAGCGTCTACGCGCTCGAGTTCACGGCCTGGATCGCCATCCGTCTCGTCAACGCATGCTCTCCCGCTCGTACCCTTCTCGCAGCCCTCCGACTCGACTCCTGGGGTGTCCTCGGCCACTCTCGACTCGCTTGGACTAACCACGCGCTCAATGGCTGCGTTCGACGCATTCGCGTCGCCATTCCAGTCGCTCGCCTCGCCGCTCGCACATCCTGTCCACTCCCCCTCGAGCGGCAGTTCGTGTGCATTAGGTACGTCCGCATTCGCGTTTCCGTTGCGCTGACGGTTTTCTTCGCAGTAAAATTCTGTTTGTTGGGGTTGCGACTCGCGTTCGCGCTCCTCGTCGCCCTCGTCAACTCCACAGGCCCTCTCCGCCGGTTTTATGCCCAGCGAGGCCGTCCTGTCGACGTCCGCGACTGTTTCGGGTGGGTTGGCCGACTGGGCCTTCCCGTTCGTGCGCTCTGCCGTCACGACACTTTCCACCACCTCCTGCTTGCACCCATTTGGCTCGCCCTCAATTGGCAGCCTCGATGTCAGCGGCAGTGAGTTTTGCAGCTCGTTTTGCGGTTCGTGCGGCTCGCCTGTAAGTAGGACTGATGTCCCATTTGCGCTTTCAGCGCTGGTGCCCATCGCCGAAGCTTCTAAGCTCGTGCGTGGGTCTTTGCGTCCGACGTTTCCGTCGTCGACGTCTTCATTGCCTCGAGTGAGGTCTTTGGTAGGTGGGTCTTCCCGTTCTGCGCCAGTGGCTGCATTCTCGCTCGTAGGGCTTTTTGCTGACGGATCTCGTTTGGCATCGTTTGTTCTGGTCGCGAGTTTCTTCGCCCAGGGGTCCACAATGGGTTCACAGTCGCGAAAATAGAATGCGAGGTACCGAAAAACTTCTCGTGCGTTCTCCAAGAGTCGGATACGAAATTGGAATAGAGGTGGGAGTGTGATATAGAGTAGCATACGAGCCACCCTGTTCCTATGATCCCAGTCTTTGCTTCCATTGTCCGATTCCAAGCCAGCTACAATGCTCAGTAAGTTTTCGGTGGCTGCGACCTCGAGATATTTCGCGCGGTAAATTTTCCAATTTTGTCCATCTTCTTTGAGCTCGGGAATTTTGACCATTTCACTTGTTTTACCTCTGAGTTCCTTTTCTCCTGGTATTCCTTTCCTCCTGGCTAGGCAGAGCCGGGGCTCATAACCTATAGAAAGGTGGTGGTCTGCACAGGGAAGGTCTAGCCTAAGGAAGGGAAAAGGAGGAGACCTGTAGGTAACCTCAGTATGCTGGCAAGCTACTATATATTAGTATATACCTGTAGGTAACTACAAGGTATCAGTAAGTATGTGTGGTGGTTAGTAGATGGTACTCACCCTCAGTATGCTGGCAAGCTACTGAGGGACTATGGTAATAGACTCTACTGTATGTGCGATGAAAGCTTATGTAAGTAGATAAACATACCATAACAGTCTGTTTATAATCCAACAAAAATGGCCATGGAAGTCGGGATTGCTAAGAAGATTCTTGACAACAGTGTTTGGGTCGCGAAACCAAATGTCGTAACCTTTTGTCATCCAGCTGGGGGCCACAGGTTCAGGTAGGTTACCTGAATAATGTACCTGGAAGGATTTCCAGGGGACATCTCCATGCGGGATTGCATCGATGACGCGGTGTAAGTCAGCATGACCAGAATAAGGTGCCCGGTCATTGTGATGTAACATTGATGCCGTCCACAACTGCATCAACCTATCCACATGGCCCTGGGGCATTTGGTTCTCCGTGAACAGAAACTCTGCTGTCTCGAACTCGATACGTGAGGTGAAAGGATACCAGTCATCCTTGTGAGGTACATCTCGGGGGGTTGGTCCCGCGCCTGGGGGGAGATCACTGCCAAACTTATTTGTTGGAGTTGCTAGGAAAATTAGATTGCGTTGAACCAAAGAACAAATTGACTTACCATCAAGAATGGTGTGGTTTTCTCGAACACACGAATGACTGTGTCCCATTGGTGGAGGGGGTTCATCCTGAACTGTTGTGTGCTGTGACGATGGTCTGCCACGACCAGAATGGACCCTGTTGATGTGCTGGGTCAGTCCAGAGCGATTCTTGATTATTCGAGAACAAAAAGGACATGAAATGGGCTCAGTCGGGAGGGACATGAGAACGTAGTCTAATAAAGAAACCTTGTGTGCGTTCAACCCTTTGGCGTAAACCAACAAAGGTCAACACGACACATATTCAACTTTGCCACCTACCACACTACTTCCAAGCAATCCCTTCATTTGCATCACTCTCATTTCATTTATCCTTCTTTTTCCCCATTAATCATGGTCCGGACTCAAGAGAAAAACAAAGATACCCACCCAGGTCAAATTGTGGCCGCCCAATCAAGGAAATCGGCAGAGGAAGCTGCAGCAGAGCGAGCTGCGAAAGCCTCTGCTTCTAAGAAGAAAGCGGATGAACGATCTGGTCGGATCGCTGCCCTGGCATCCCTGGAACAATGCATGATGGATGACAGCCAACAAGCGATGGCCCATGCAGCAAAGCCACCATCGCAAGTCAGTAAAAAGATCATACGCACATTTAGTGTGCACAACTTACAATCAATGGGAGAGGGCCCAGGCTTACCAGGTATGAGGAGTTATCATCAAGATGTTTCGATACCACTGAATACTAGGTGCTGCAGAGAATCAGGTGGAGTCAGCGTCGAACAGACGTGCAAATAGGAAAATTCTACCTAAGCCCAAGTTGCGAGAAGAAGTTCAAGCTGCCCGATCGACAGTGAGACAACCTCTTGTAATAAGCGAAAACCCAGGTGTGACCCAAGGAGGTCCAGGGAAACGGAAGGCGACGACTGATCTTGATAAAGATCTGCCACGGTAGGTCGCAGGCTGCAAATACTGATCAACACTAACTTGAAACACAGGTCAAACAAAAAGGCAAAACCTTTTAAGCCGTCTGGCATTGAACCACGTCACCTGTTATCCAAGCCTAGCAGTCGCTTGCAAACACCAAGCATAAGGTCAAATTCATCTGCTAGCCAAGGATCACTGCATTCTCGCACTCCCTCATTGACTCAAGTTGATTCAGCGGCAGTCTCTAAGCCTCAAAGTCGAAGTTCCCACATTCACCGTGAATCCTCTACCCCCATGCCCGTTAACGATTACGGGGGTTTCCATGAGGAGTGTGAATCCATGGAACGAGACTATGCTCTCCAGCATGAGAGAACTACGTTGAATAGCAAGGTAAAGTACAACATCTAGTTGTTCAATGAGAAATCATACTAATCACGATACTGCCATAGACATTGCTTCGAGTCACCTGTGATGCTGACGACCAATCTGATGTCAAGCCATCTATACTTTGTACATCCAGCAAGTCCAATACAAAGTTGCCTGCAGACATTGCCTCTCGGTTTCGGGAAGTATTTATCCCGACGCTCCTCGCATACTGTGGCACAGTTCCAAACCCATGGAAACTTCCTCGCCCCCTCCAGGACATCATCACTGAGTTGTGGCCAGTGGTATTCCCCCAGTTTTTGTACGACGAACAGTTGTATGGCTCAGGAACACCTGTTTTTTTGGTGGCAAGTGTTCTGTGGCACCTATTTGTTCGTCCTCTCAACTGACAATTGATACATAGGCTTGCCAACGTGTCTATGACTGGCACAGCTCATTTTCTCTGGCAGCAGATAAAGTCACAGCAGCATGGTTTGAGTCGGACGAATTCTCAGATGACGAAAGCCGGGCGATATGGGCTAGTTGGGCTATTGATGAGCGCTATAAATTTCCATTTGTCTTCAAGTTTTTGAATTCCCAAGAAGTACACTTCACGATTATCTCCATTGATTGATGCTAACATTCCATAGAAGGGTGTTGGGGCTTTTCATGCCCCACTGATTCTCCAGACCCTGGCATTTCATTATACAAAGACTGCCAATGCAGTTTCGTGTCCACAAATCACTACTTATCCGCATGGTGCACTTACGTTGGCCACCACTGCGGTCAGTCTTCCCCATATCATGTGCTAGTTGAAAATATTGACATATATGTAGGTTGAACGTGCCATCTCAATGTGGGTTGAGCATGGTCGTCGCACTGAGGAAAGCAAAAAGGGTGCTGGATACTTTTCTGGTAGTGCTGACTCCCAGTGGGGCACCAGCAGCGCTTCATACGCACAGTCAATCGGACTGCTGAACAGCAATGCATGGGAGGAAATTGAGAATGGGGCTCTCGAGTTTACCAAGCTCGGAAAGCGATTCAAGCCATCTCTGGTTGTTACGGATGCCCGTGCATGCATCGTGGACTGTGATTCAGATGACAGTGATTCTTATAGCTTCACCGGGCATGACGATGCTAGTCTACAGGAACATGGAGCACTCCAGGCAGAAAGAGCTGCAAAGGAGTCTGGGAACTTCTGTGACGAAGACACGTCTAACTTCCCCTCGCCTGCTGCATCGGACTCGCAGATTCAAACTGGTACTCATTCTGCACTACAGCCTACTGGTCCCATGGACACCTGTCACCAGTTACCGCCTCTTGCTTCAGTTTGTTCGGAGAATGTGACGTCTTTTGCATCTGGTGCCTTGCTGCCTTCAACAGTTAATCCCTTCCCAGCCTGGCATTCAGCAGTGCCTGCTCCAATGAATTCTTCCACATCTCTCGGCCCAGAGGGAGACCAGTATTCATTCTCTCATTTGATGTCAGATGGCTACCTTGTTCCCCATCAAAGCGAGCAGAAGCCTGGCAGCGGCCGCAGCAATATGGCTAACCCCACGAATATTCTTCCTCCATTCACTCGCGATCTCGACACATTCACGCAAAATGGTGGTTTTGCTGAAGACGATCCATACATGATGCCAGCGCATCTCAGGCTGGGTGACAGATTTCTGACGGGTCCAACAAGCACGATCGACGCTGATGATGATTTGGACTACTGATTGGTAACAGGCATCTCATTGGTGAGCAACTTTGGATACCCGTTTCATTTTCACAGTACATTTTCTTTGGACTCAGACCTTGAATTGCTGCATCGTTCTTAAAATCTATTTTAATCACACCATTTTACTGTAGCTACTCCATTAACTGCGCCTTACATCTCTTGACTCGGACAGTCGTGATTCGTCTATCATTCACAGATCTTGAATTGCTGCATCACTAAATTTGTTTTAATTGCGTCGTGTTACTGTAGCTACTTCATTAGTTTCCGCTCCTTGCATCTCTTGACTCAGACTTGTTTACCGCTCATTTAATGCTATTTACTACTGTAACTACATCGTGACTTTTACTCAATGGACATTGGACAGTCGTGGTTGAATAGCCGGTCTGAGCATCTTATGGTCTGAGGTGTCTTGGGGTGTTCCCTCAGCTAAAATTCAGACAAGCTCAGACGAGTCAGACAAGATCAGACAAGATCAGATGAGTCAGACGAGTCAGATCGGAGGGCTGACACCGGCTATCCGTCTCCAGACGTCTAAAGTGTCTGAGCTGTCTGGACCATCTGGTTCAGACGATTTCAGACGGATTAGACACCTTGTAACTTTCCTGATGTAATGATTCGAGGGATGCAATGCACTTTGTTGCTGTCGATTCGGCGCACTTCTATGAACAGTAAATGTCAGGCTATGATTTGCACGCGAGCTTTTTGACAGCGAGATTGCATTTGGTTTGAGATACGATGTCTTTGATAATGAGAGCCACAATCACCATCCACGCTTTGGTTGTTGAGTGTCACCAGGCAGTCGCGCTTGGGACCCAAGTTGCCAACGAAAGTGCTGAACCATTGATGTCAAGGCTACGATTTGCATGTGCCAAGCATTGCATACGGTTTTTTTGACGGCGAGATTGCATTGTATGTATTCCACTGAGATCCACGATCACCGTGCATGCTTTGGTCGCCACTTAGTAAGTGTTACCAAGCAGTCACGTTCGAGACCCAAGTTGCCAATGAAAGTGCATGCGAACGCCATGTCAGTCAGCTGAGCATGACCCATCGAAGGATCCCTCGCCTACAGCTACCATTCATGCTTTGGTCGTCGAGCTGAAGTGACGCAAAAGTGATGCAGAAATGACGCGGTGGACACAATTGCCACCAAACCACCGGTATCTGCAGCTTAATGTATGTAGAAGATATAATTAACTGGATAGAATTTGTTTAGGTCTACTACTATCTATACTCCCATCATTAAACACTTGACAGTGTCAACCTCAGACTTGTTGAGTACACAACCTATTATAGTAATAATTTTCCACAGACCTTAAACCTTTACAACATGAACATTGTTCCCACTCCATTACATCTGTAACCATGCCAAAGCAAACTACTCAACAAAAAAGCAGTAACAGAATGTAAGTCATTCCATCCACTCATTTTTCTGCTTACTACAATGCTACTGTAGTTCTTCGTGCATTGGCAGACAATAAAGACTTCTTAGAAGCACTCTGCTGTGAAACTCTTGGAGACAAAGAAATCCAACAGATACAATATGCTGGACAGAGTGCACAGTTATTCTCTGTTCCAAAGAATGTGAGTAATTTACAGTATTTAAATAAATGTGTTAAATTCCACCCAGATCAGTGATTTTCTTCATCTTTCACACAACAATTCTATAGCACTCCCTATCAAACTCAACTCTGCAATTGAACAGTTCAATTTGAATATCATCACAAAACTGCTAAAACATTCATAGGCAACAAAAATGGTACCTGGTGAGTCATTAGAGTTATATTTTTTACAATTTGGTTCTTACAATCAAACTAGGCTGCTCTGGGTCTTAAAAAGAACCCATGTTCTTGTGAGGACCTACAGGCAAGGTCATTTCCCACAACCATGTCAACGACTCACAATTTAAATGTGGAAAAATCCTGATTCCCTTGCTTGGAGAGCAAGGGTTCTGGGATGACCTTATATCGTGAGAACCTCCCAACTTTGAAAGTGTTCCCTTTTCTGGACGAGCGTGAGAAATATAAAATTCTCCCTTGGATGCGTCCTATTACGCCTTGTTTGGCGCCTCTCTATCGAGCTCTCTCGTCCTCGCCATCTCCTTCCCTTCAGTTTCGCTGCCGCCCTCTTCCATTTCTTCCCCATTGCTCCTTTGTCTCCATGTCGAGTTCTTTTAATCGATCATCTTCAGCAAGTAGTTGCGAGCTATGTGATGCTTGGAATACTTTGGCATTGAAATCCCTCAGCAGTCATATGGTTGATTTCCTTGAACTGTGCGAGAGCGTGACATAGAGGTTGAACAGGCTAAGCCCCCCTGTAGGTGGTGTTGCTATATCCACCACAATGCATGGGACAGTTTAACCTTGTGATTGATAGTCCATGAATGTGTATGCTGCTGTAACTGGAAATTGACACTGTTTGACCATTCGCTGTGGTTGATTTCCATTGTTCTCAACAACCCAGACTTGCATGGACTTGGTAGCAAGTTCAACAGATATGACAGCTGCCTCTAGACCTTTTAATGGTGTGGCTCATGTGCATTCTAGCTCTTCAACACCACATCTCGTTCCTCCTTTGGGTATGTTTTGTCAGGGTGCAGTATTATGTCCACAATGGTTCCACGTATGCCATTGGTAATTTCCTGGTCTGTCTCTACATTTGTAGTCACCATCACCTTCATGCCTATTGCTAATTCCACCATGGCTGGCAATTCTTGCCTGGACTTCTTGTTTGTTGATTGTGTGGCCAGTGCCACCTCTCTCCCATTCAATGTGCACCCTCAGATGGTGTCTTCTGCATAGCAGATGAAGAGATCAATACTATATACTAGTTGCTAGTGCTATGCATCTGATAGACATCAGGTAATTAACTTAAGCAATCCAAAGTGCATGCAGCAAGCAAGGGTTCTGCCGACGCAGGCGGCATTTCGAGTTGATAGAGGGAAATAAAAATCAACATGACATAATCATTTCGTGGGAACGATTGCAAGTCGTTTGGCAAAGGACATTTCTGGCAGACAAAACCCTCTTCCCACTATCGTGGGAGTCGGGGATGCTCTTGCTTCGACTTGACCCGGAGGCGAACAAATTCTAGAGTCAGCGATGGTTTTAGCTTCTCTGACTTTTTCCTTCTTTTTGGTGCAGCATACATACTAGTAACATAGGTGAATACAATACGACAAGATTCCTCCAACCTCGCTCATAAGTCAATCCCTTATACCTTTCAGACTCCAGTATACTTGCCGTCCTTCGCCCATCGGCTCTGTGTTCAACGATGGTCATGATAATAATTCTCTTTTGTTCCATGGCGTGGCTCTGTATTGGAGACCTGTACCCAGCGGCCATTCAGCTCATCCCAGAATTGCAAAGGCGAAAACGGTGCGGGCTCTTCGAAAAATGGATATTGAACACCGCTGCAGGAATCCTGGCGGCCCTGTGCATCAAAACAACCATATGGATTCAGATGTGCGCTTATCATGTTCGATAACGTGCTTACCGCGAGGTACATTCTCGCACAGTGCTTAGCCATCACTGGAGGATGAGATGTCGCTGATGCCGCAGTTTGGGAGGAGTGAGACTCCGTTCCCTGTGCCCCTTCACGTCGCTGCTATCATGAACATAGGTCATGCAATAGATGACCGAGTCAGACCGAGCCCCACCTTACGGAGGTAAAGTCGGGCTTGAGACTTGTTCATTTTGGTGAGTTCGAAGTGGATGACTGGTCGTTCTGGATGGTTTCATGCATATGACTTTTGCTTTTATCTACGCGAAAGCTGCTGTGTGGGGGAACTTCCAACTACACAGGTAATATTTCTTGCCTCGTGTTGCAAGCGTTTTTTTTTGGAAGCGCTGTACCGGTGAAGTGGTTTCCCTGCATTGAGGAATGGGCGCTAATGAATGATCTATCCCATATTCTTCGTTGTCTTTACATAATACCTACTATTGTCTGTAATTTTGCGGCCGTGGTATCGTCTGAAGTATTGATTGCTTGCATGAGATTACATAGAAGTTGGTTTCATGTGACATGGACTGCTTGATGTTGTTCTGAAAATCTGACGCTACTCTGAATAATTGCTTGTATAAAGTGTCTCGGCAGCGGATACTTTTCCTGCCGTAAGGGCGTCACATACAACGACCTTTGCTGTGGCCAATCGATCAATTAGTCTCCAACCAGAAGGAAAGTCAAATGTTTTTGACTTCACCATCGTTTCTCAAGTTCGTCCGACGTCACTGCCGATGTGACCGTCAGGCTTTCCAGGGCATAGGGCCTCGACATCTTTCCAGAGGCGGGAATCCTGAACACTGACTGCTTCACGACCTTCCCCTCAACTGGTGTCCTTATTACGAAGCTGTGCTGATTTGCGCTCTATCATAATCAGTTATCATACAAAGATCTTTACTACGTAATACTAATCCAGAAAAGTCGTTCCACGTAGACGTATACATCCTGATGGACCTGTGCAACTTGACCCCGATCGGGAGACATGCCATGCTGTATTGCATTCGACGCGGGGATCTTGAGTTGATATCATCACACTTGCAAATCCACGCCCCCCCTTTACAGAAATCAACACATTGCCAAGTGCCGGTTTACTCCGCTTTTGCTGTGACGAGATCCGAAGTTTTGAATTCTGCCCTGAACCCAAGTTGATCGATAGGTCTTCGGATCAATCATGATGTGGCCAAGTATGAAGTATGAAGGTTCATGTACACCACTGCACTTGCGAGAAAGGCGGGCAGAACTTCATTTCGTTGATTAATATCACAGTTATTTTATCCTGATAGCTTAGTCTGGGGGATTTGAGGAACAGACCCTTCATGTGACGGACATTTGCCACGTGTCTGTGGCAGTCTGCTTGAGCACCGGATCGGCACAGTCGCATACCCTGACTATGAAATCGAGGCACCCGAACCGCGATGCTGAGGCTCATTGAGTACACGTGTGGCCGGGACCATTCGCGAATATGAAGTTGGGCGTCTGTAAGCTCATGAAACACACGGGTTACTGACAGAACCTGAAGAGTCACATTTGAAGCTCGAGGGCCACCGACGTTGACCAATGGCACATGCATGACTGTGTACATACAGTAGTTGCCCGTCGAGGGCGTCCTAGTTAGCGCAGTGGCAGCATCAACACCAAGTTAGTGCTTACCAAGTGCAGTACACCTCCTGTGTACGCTTGGCAGAAAATGCGCATCGTTTCCTTTCTTTATCAACCTCCGCACTTTCCGTCATGATGGCCGAGCTTTATCGAGGATGCAGAGGTAGCCGCGATGATGAACGAGAGAAAGTCATCCGCGTGGAAGCCACCATTGCTTTACACAAGAAAGTGAGGAACTGGTCACGGTCCAGGTTTCCTGGGATTGACAGCGTGGAGGCAATCGACAGAGCCTTCAGAAGAACCTGCCACGCAAGGATGGCCGGGATGAATTGCAAAGAAAACCAAGGTTGGAGAAGAAAGTGTGACCATGAACACACATAAATTTCAAGATGTGTCCGCGTTTAAACAAGCTGCTTATCATAAACTCTCCAAAGCTTAGTTGAATCAATTACCTAACCACAGTACCGCCTCTGCTGCCCGCGCGGGCACGCTTAACTGCAACAAGTTCGGTGAGCAGGCGCGCACGTTCATTGAGCAAGGAGGCCGTTGTGGCAGTTCCTGCGGACGAAACCAAAGAGTTCCGCAGATTCGAGCTACGATGGGAGGAAGAAGTGGGGAGATGCGATGTATGTGCTGAAACTACATCTATATCGCGCCTTTTCATCATATGAACTTGTGAATCCTGTGATGGTACAAGGGATAGACGTCGTTCACTTGGTACCTGCGATGATGTACTGTGTTCTGAGTGGGTATGCAATGGACTTGGTTTGCGGGATATCTGTAATGGTTGCTTCGCACGAGCCCGGGACTTGGGCTTTACAGGGGTGCTGGTATTGAGTGACGTAGAAAAGGAGACATTAAAGTGTGGATCATCAGGGTCATCGTCATAGCCATCAGGCGGGCGGACCGCAGCCCCTGGTCTCATAGGTACTGCCGTTCTGGAAACAATCGTGACAGGGGGCAAGGTTGGTGTTGCCATGCAGGGCTTGACACTGCCAGAGGCCTTCCTTGATTCAAATGTCGATTCTACACGAGATGTTAGTCCTGACTCGAGACCTGACGTGGTTCGCTGGACGCGAGAGGCCGCAAACTGCTTTAACTCCGCTCGGGTGTCTACTTCGTCTATCCAGCCAGTAAGACGCACTCGGCGTGGGGTGGGCGTGGGGGGCTCAAGTGGATCGCCTGCTTCAGAGCGAAGGTCTGCATCACGAGCGTCGGAGCGGTCGTCTGCATGGAGGTTCTGGTGTGCCGAGGAGCGTTGCAATGGCCGAGAAGGGGTGGACGGGCCAGCGAGGGCTCGTATGAAGGATGGATCATCCAATTCATGGATACACCGAGGACGGAAAACGGGTGGAGGGTCGTCGTGCGAGTACGGATGAGTAGTGTCATCTGACACGGTGCTTGCGTCGTTGAGCGGATGCGAACCACTGATGCTAGTTTGCGAAGAGACGCTCTTTTCCCGCATAGATAAGTCGGTGGTGGTAGTTCCCGCCGTCGACAGTTCGGGAGAGTGCACGCGAGGGTGCCGAGGTACGTCTGTAATATGGGACAAAACAGATATGTCCGCTACGGGGTAAGTCGGAGAAGCTTGAAGTAGCAGAGAGGTCGTGAAATCTTCCGAAGGGTCATCGTCTACATAAGATTGAGAGCAGGAAATGCGATGGGAGTGGGATTGCGACGCCGACAACGGGGGCAGAATCCCTCGCCTGCGAGCAAGCCAACACAGAAGCTCCCCGACGAAGACGGTTTCTTCCCATCCGCCATCAGCCAGTTTCTCTGGATCGACCTCACCGAGACCAATGTCGGTTGACCACCCTGCCACACTCACATTCACACCTCCAGCATCTTCCCCATCAAGCAGTTCACTTCCATCGACACCCCCACGCAGCACGTCACACTCCAGCACACCGAGTAGGACCAGCATAGCCCTTATCTTTGCCTCCCTCGTTCTCGAAGCTCTCACGGAGTTAGGAATGGGAAGTCTCGCTTCAATGATGCTCTCAAGGATGGCTAGAAGGAGGGAGGGCGTGAGATCGGTGGGGATTTCGAGGGCGAATGGGAGCGAGAGAGACACAAGCAGTTCATTGAGAGAAGGAACCAGCGTTGGAGGGAGTGGTCGTCGATCGTCTTCAGATTCCATTATGAGGACGCGAAGAGTAGTATACTTGAGTCGTCATAGCCAGCTTAGTCAGCGTAGATGTCTCTGGACGGTCTGGGGAAGACGAGTACTTCATAGGCCTTCGTCCTCACGTACCACAACACGCATTTAATACGTGCTACTCCACCTTATCGTGCACTTGGCGAGCAGAATTCCCTTATAACACCATAACCGTACTGCAGGCCTGTTCCCCTTCCAGGTCTGGCACCCTGAGGTTGTACGCACGGTCAACAGTGGACTCCACAGTCACTCGAGCTATTAGCCTGTACTTATAGTCGCGCGCAAATGCGAGTGCTATGGTTCCTTCATCAAACTCTTGTTCAGTTCGCTCAAAGCCCTTGGCTTCACCAACTCTACTAGTACCAAGGCCAAGGCGAGCAGTTCACAAAACATCCGAGGGTAGTTCTCTGAAGCCTCATTCCCGTAGGCTGTGAAGACTCATTTCCCGTTCATACGTGTGTTGGGGCTCTGTAGCGCCGTTGGTTAGTCAAGGGGGTGCTATCTTGGCTGCACCGGTGTTTCTGCCGACCTCTGGAGTCATGAAGGGATATCTGTAGTCCCTTCCCGAAGAGGGTACTCCGTCTAGCATACACTCGTGTTCACGCCACAGGTACACGCGCCACGCGGTTGGAGGCGGGCGTAGCAATCTCATGCATTCCATGTTCGATCCTCCAACAGCACAACGGCGTTGTTTTACTAGAAGCCATGCCTCCAGCGGCACTTCACACATCCTCACTGCAACCATCTGGTCACACCGTAATGAAGGGGAGATTGTGCAGGTAAGGCGTGAATGCCGTTCATGGCTAGAGCCAACGTTATAAGGTGAACGTTGGACGACTTTTGCAAGAGTTCTGCCTGCACTCATATCCTACTCTCTGATTCATCTCTACGCAACTAACAACATCCATGGCAGCTAGGGGGAGGGAAATTCGCATTGCGTACATCAGTCATATTCTGGTAAAGTGCAATGCTGACGAATCCCCAGAATTATGGGAGCCACGGGTACTGGGAAGTCAACGGTACGACCACATACTCACAACCGAAGTGCTGACCACTTACCGGATCCTAGTTTGTCAACGTTGCTAGTGGGTCGCAGTTGCCTGTGGGGCGCGGTCTCGAGAGTTGCACTGGCGACGTGATGACATCCAAGCCTTTTGCTCTCAATGGGCACACCATCACTTTAAGACACGCCTGGGTTTGACGATACAAATCGTAGCGATACCGACATTTTGAAGTCCATCTCCGCCTACTTGGCGAATACGTGAGTGCGCTACTGACTTCTAGTATGCGACTAGAATTAACGGCAATGCTACCAAGGTATGAGCAGGGTGCAAGACTTGCGGGTATTATCTACATGCACCGCATCTCTGATACTAGGTTGGGGGGCACCTCCAGCCGTAACTTTCGCATCTTCCGCGAGCTCTGTGGTGAAAGCACGCTGAAGAACGTCCTCATCGTGACGAACATGTGGTCGGAGGTCGATCCTGAACTCGGAGAGGACAGGGAACGAGAGCTGGCTACCAATCCCAAGTTCTTCAAACCCGTTGTCGACAGAGGTGCACGAATGTTGCGCAACCTTAACACCCGAGAATCCGCCCACTCCATTCTCCGACATTTGATCAATGCGCAAGCCCACACTTTACAAATTCAGCATGAACTCGTCAATGAGCACCGAGATCTCTCCCAAACATCTGCAGGCGCAGAGCTTACGCGCTTATTGAAGGAGCAGTCGAATCGCCATGAAGAACAGCTTAGGGAGGTGCGCAGGGAGCTGGAGGAGGCCATGCGTGCAAAGGATGAAGAAGCCCGGAAGGAACTCCAAGAAGAAATTAGCAAGAAACAAGATGAGATTGACCAGATCCGTTCAGAGACAGAGCGCATGGCGGCGGAGTTTGCCAAGGAAAGAGCCCGACTAGAGGCCAGAATCGTGGAAATGGAGAAGGCACACGTGGAACACCTGCGGAACCTTGAAGAACAAGCTCAAAGGGAAAGAGAGCTGATCGCTGCGCGTGATGAGGCCGAGAAAAGGGCCAGTAATCTGGAGAAGAAACTGGAGACTGTGGCAACACAGCAAAGCCGCAAGGTACTTTGCAACATTCTTTTATGAGTTTGTGGGTGTTTACCTTCGCGCAGGTTGGGCCAGCGGAACGAAGCGATGGACGAAGCAGGAGAGTCGTTGAGCGAACAGACTCGACGTCTACAGTCTCAACGAGAGATCACTGTGGTCCGAGACCCATATTCCCAGGGGGCACAAAGTCTAAGCCAGCAGACAAGTCACGCGAAGCGGACACAGGAACCTTCATTGGATCTATCTTCTCGAGTGTCTTCAATGTCACGAGGTCCATATTCGGACTGTGAGTTGGCGTGTCGGTGTGGAACAGGGTGCCTCCGGATAGAACAGCCAACTGGGGTGGCTGTCTCAGGCGATGGACTCCACGCTCTTGTTATTTAATACTTGTATGTATTGGATGCTGGCTACCCAGAACACTAAATGCCAATACAAATTGAAGGTCATGTTGACTACTAGTTGTCCTTTGACAATGCTTTGTTATGGGTCGAAAATCGATCCTCTGAGGGGTTTGTCGGGTAGAGTATACTGCATAGTAAGACAGCAATTCGGACGAAAAAAGTTTGACAAGAGCGAGATTCGAACTCGCGCCCTTTCGGACTGGATTCAATGACCTGATTCCAGCGCCTTAGACCGCTCGGCCATCTTGCCGCTGAACACTGGACAGACGAGGAAGACCAGATCCCATTCAGGGGGAAGCCTTTCAATTATGCGTCGAGAATCTTGCATGTGATATTTCTCGACCTCTATGGCCACCTTCGAGTACGTCGACATCCCAGCAGAGGCTACTCGGCTCGGCTCGTCTCCTGAAGACCTGCTCAGCCATTCTGTGCGGCCAGCAGACAAGATACCCACCTCTTTCCCAGATTCCTCCACTGCAACTATCGGGCACTTTCGCTTTATCGCAGCCTCGCATCCGAGCAATCCCACTGCAGCCTCGTCGCCGTCCAAGACCGCACTCTCAATCATTCCCCAGCTGCTTCTCTCGTCGTCTATCCCAACGTCTGCTGCGTCGATCACTTCAAATGCATCAGGATCCATGTTTGGTACCACCTTCACAGCCATGGCTGGTCAAACCTCACACACATACTTGAGTACCCATGATCCCCTTTCTCTTTCCACCATGACTACAAACTTCCGTCGCTTTGTCGCGAAAGTCGGTCCTTTGTTCTGGTTACAGGATCGAATAGAAGAAATTATTTTGTGGAAGAAAGGCTGGAAGAGGACTACTGTATGGCTCGCTGCTTACGGGTTTATATGTGAGCATATGCCTCTCCCACTGTACTTGACACTGAGAATCAGGTTACTTCCCGAGATTGATATTACTCCTTCCTCACGCGCTGTTGTTGGGCATAATGCTACTATACCACCCAGAACCAGGTTCGCCCCCTGTGCCGATTTCCGTGAGTGAAGGAACATTCGATTGGCAAGCCAATATCCAGGGTATACAAAATTTAATGGGAGCCTTGTAAGCAGTACATCGATATCATTAGCCTTACTTCGCTCTGATGCTATCATTCCTCTGATATCATGCGCATTCTGGGGTATCTCAACCACTTGCTCAGCTCAGACGTCCATGACGCAGTTCTCCCCTTGCTCCCTCTGTTGGTTCCTTTCGGAAGTTCAATGGCCTCTGGTTTGCCGCCTCCACCGACATCTGTCCAACCTCCCAAGTCAACACCTCCGATAAACCCCGTGTCGTCCTCAAAACAAAAGACTGGTTCAGGGTCTACGTCAGCTCAGGGCCCCTCTTCCAAATCGGATAGTAAACCCACCACTGCACTGCAAATGGATTCAGGACAGTCAATGGGGACACAGGATCAGTCGTCAGTCTACGCACGGTCAAGCCATCCTCACCCCACTCTCCTGATTACTCTTGTTTCCTTCCTCGCTCTCCTCCCCGTCATTATGGCAGATATACTGCCCCTCCGATTATTTTCTTTCCTAGCCGGAGCCGGAGCAGTCTGCGCCTTGCACCCGACTGCGCGCAGTGTGTTCGCTAGTGCGTGGGCTTCTCGGACCACATTATCGTCCTCCAATCTCTCGTTCTCGGTGGCGATTCC
>JAYMGJ010000019.1:0-87209 GCA_037178675.1 Scleroderma bovista | reverse complement strand
AAGACAAAAGGTAAGAGTGCTTCGTATTGCATCACAAATAAATTTATTCTTACAAATTTGATATACGTCCAGCCCAGCCCTCCGAAGTTGCCAAACGGAGTGGTCCGTCAGTTCAAGTGCCGGCCGCAGGTCTTTCGAGGGCCGCCATTACACAAGGTATGCATTGTGGCCCCATCAAGCAAATTACTCATAAGGCTCAAAGAAGATGCAGGAGATTCATCACTCCAACTCCAACACAAATGCGATGGCGGGGAAAAGAATGTAGTAAGGCGGCAGTCGGTCCGGCCAAAAAGGCTCCCGCCCAGGCTGGAGGATTATGATGACGCCCATATACAAAAGAGGCGCCGAACGTAGGTTTATTTCATATGTATTGTAAAGTACATACATCAAATATGGGACCACTGGGTGGGTCAAAACAAGGTGATGATCACGACCGCGGTATGTGTATAATAGCCACAGCATGTATATAGGAGTTGTACGTAAGGCCGCGGTATGGATAATGCCCGGGGTAGTAACAACCAAGGCGTCTCAGCACAGTGGCATCATGTACCATATCCACAATATGTATGATAGCCGCGGTATTTACAACTATTGACCTCAGCCAAAGGTTTGAATTATAACTGGGGTGACAGTTGCAAGCACATATGTCTGTAATAGCCGCGGTATATATGAGAGCCGCAGTATATATGATTCACGTGGTACCATGATGTTTAGAACCATTTAGAACAAAAGGTGTGGATTACAGCCATGGTGACCATTGCTACTGCGGGGACTATCACAAGCACAATGTGTGGATCCAAAATCAATCACTCCATGGTGCCCATCATACTCACCATGCTAGTGCTTATCCCTGTACAAACTGAATGTTTTTTGTTCAAGATAAAAACAGACAACCAATTGTAATTACAACATTGATGGGTGTAAATCTTCTAATTGATCCATGGCAATCTGTGTGCCCTCCATCTCACCCTTATCAATTTGCTCCAACTTATCTATGATGTCAGCATAATGTGCCCTCAATGCAATGAGCCTCCTCCACTCCCGAGTTTCTTCCACCAACTTGTCCGCGTATTGCATGTACATTGCAATAAGCGGTTTGTCGTAGGAGTTGTCCAGGCGGGTAATTTTGCCGTCCTTGGGGTGGAAGCGGGCTGCAATCTGTCGCGCTGTGCTTACTATTGATTGTCAATATCAATTTAATAGAGATGTCAATGCACTCACATTCATGCCGCGGGCAATTGAATTTACCTTTGTAAATTTCCAGGTCGGCCATCATTCTCAGCAAGTGCCACCATTCCCCTACGATGGTGTCAGTGTAGGAAACTCCAACCAAGGCCTAACTAACCTTCCATATCCTTGGGACATGTTGCAGGGAATCCGCTCACCGGGCCCGATTCCGCTTCCCTTCCCTTTCCCTTATCCACTAACCTACGATGTGCAATGGGGCTCGTACCAACTACCCTTGGCAAGGAATTCTCAAAGAATCTTTCCTCTGGGTTAGATCCACTCTCAGTTGGCTCACCTGTCCCTGAGAAGAGTGGGGACCCAGCCATTGATGGTGATCCGTGGGGTGACTTTGAAGGGGTGGACTGAACGGACGAAACTGACATTGGCGATGTCAGTGGTATGTATAATGCTGGCTGTGCAGGTGGAGTCCATCCTTCATTGTCCTTCGACGCGTCAGTATCGGAGGAGTCAGGTGATGTTGCGCGGATGGGTGTGATCGGCCGGGGTGATGAGTTTCCATCGGAGGTAGGGCTTGGGGACACTTCGGGAAAGGTTTGTGATGGCGGTAGAGGGGGAGGGATCCATCCCTGGCTATCCTCTGAGGTGTCGGTGTCGGATGATGAGTCAGACGATGTTTGAGGCATGGGTGTGCTGGCTACATCCCCACGGTCGGGTGTTGATGTGGGTGGAAATGCAGGAGGGTCCCACTCAGGACTTGGCAACACCCCTGGTTCAGCCCAGATGTCAGACCTCGCACCCACAGGTGATTCAAGCATGGGGAACGAACCTTCATCCACTTCAATAGACATCGGGTCTGCCGCGGGTGGAGGGGGAGGTTCATCGGGTGGACACCACCCAGTGCTATTATCACTTGCTGTAAACATAAAATGAGTACTGTTAAAGTGTACATGAAGGATACATACATGTTCTGCTCAGAGACCGTCTTTTTGGAGGTGTCCACCCTGGGCTACCAAATAAACCTGCCCAAAATCAATCTCAAATGCCAAAGACAGTTCCAATATAACAATTTACCAGGGTTGGCTGCTCCATCATCGATAAATCTAACATTCCTAGCTGGTCCGGTCATGGTTGGTGGTTGTGTATGAAATAAAGAAGGCTGGCAAGGGCTTGGTGTTCACAGGCCGCGATCATATATGTTCGGGTCGAATGCTTACATAAGATATTTCCCACCATTAAGACATCTGGAATCTAGGGTGGAATTCGGGTACTATATATCACTCTCAATGGATTGCAATTGTTCTATCTTTTTGTAGAAATGTTTAGGTATGAACAAGCCTAATTGTAGCGCTGTAGGTCAGTATTTGCTGATAACAATAGACAATGAAACAGGTTTAGCACACCCGCGGTCATTGTTCCGTCACTAGACATTGCGGGTATACTTTTCTATGCTTTCCAAGAAAGCAGAGAAATTTCACACATTATATTTGTAGTGGACTTCAGGTGTCCAGCCTACATTTCAACATTTACCCGACGAAAATGCCTTCCGATTGTGTTTACCTTCCGCGGCTATTTTATCCAATAAGGGTTAGTGTGAATAATGTCGCTTGCACTAGCTATGCAATCACAATATGCAATCACAATTGTACAAGCATTGCTGTGTGTGGTCTATTTGATACTAATACTGCACCCATTATACTGTTAAATCTAAAATACTGTATGTTACCGCAGTGGGTTCCCTTCAAAAATCCTATGAGACCTTCAATTCCATTTATACCTCGGTGATTAAATTTACACGTTGATGTTGGTGCCTGACTAGCTAAACAGAGATTATTAGCACGTGGCTTGGCGCCTGATGACATACCAATGGTCAGTCTGGGTGTGTGACATCTGCTGACCTAATCATAATAAATGTTCAACATACCCTGCGGCTTCCACACCGCAAACTTGTTTTCCTCTCTCACTCATCTCACTCCTACAAAACTATGTCCACCCAACAATCCGAAATCCAAGTCCCATCCCCATCCAACGTTCCCGAAGACTTCAGAACACCCATGACCCCTGGAGAAGTTATCGCGGATGCCACCAGCATTATTACCGGCAGAGTAGCAGCTATTAAGAAAACGAAGGATACTGCGTCATGGCTGGAGGTCCATCGCAATGTCTGGGCCCAACTGGTGAGTCCAATATTCAACATAGTTCAATGCCACTAACAACCGTCAGAACCGCGTCAGAGAGGTGGTGGGGAACTTACCCCGCGGTTTCAGCATTCCCCCCATGCTCATGGCCCTTGATCGCGACCTGGAAGATCCATCCGAGGGTATTACAACGTGGCCAAAGTGGCCCCAAATGCTCCAATCCCCTGCAGACAGTGTCTCCGACCATCCGTGGTGCAACCGCGGTGAAAATATTCCGGAACCGAGCAACGAAGGCAGGGTGGATGGTGAGCAGGCAGAGATGCAGAGGGTTGATAAGGGAAAGCAAAGGGCATATGAGGTGAGTAGCTATGAGGTCAGCCCATCCGAGCCAGTTGGTGCAGAGGAGGCAAGAAGTCGTCGCCGTGGACGTGAGCAGACTCGGGGACGTAGCCAATCCCGTCGCCCTCGTAAACGCGTCAAGTCCGCCCCCATTGTCGACAGCGATGACGAAGACACTGCGAAGCCTACCCGCCGCGGTGTAACCAAGACCTACGACCTTCACCATCCCCCTCCCGACTTCCCAATCCTTCCTGCCGCCGATCGATGTGACCACTGCGCCTGTCAGATGTTACCCTGTGCCAGGAAGGAGGATCGTGCATGCTTCCAATGCAACAAGGGGAAGCATGGGTGCAGCTTGTCACTCAAGCGCGTCAGGTCGCGATCGCAGTCCCGTGCACCAGCTACACGGACAAGCCAACCCGACCCCGCCCCATCACCAGCACTTACTGCTGCCCCAACCCGTACCAACCCTCCCCGTTCTGCTCGCAAACGCAAAGCCAAAAGTCCCGCGCCCATGGATGTCCCCTCTCCACGTCCAGCAGCCACAGCTGGACCTTCCACACTTGGCCCATCAAGGGGCAGACGTGAAAGTAGGTTAAATATTTCCTTTGCTCTGTTCTGCTGAAAATCTAAACAGAATTTGATGGAGTGCTGATAGTGCAACCGCGATGGCTTTCAAAATCAAGGGACCGTGGTACAAGCACCGAACACAGCGAACATACGACCACAGCGATGACTACAAGCGCCTGCAGCGAATGTTCGGACTTGAAGGAGAAGCTGGGCGATGTGACACGTAGGCTGGAGGCGCAAGAGGTTCAAATGGACACTCTTCGCCAGCTCATGGAGAGTCTGAGGTCAGGTACGCTGATTGTCCATCCAGAACTGCCCCCTCCCCCTTCCATGCAGACTTCCACCCCACTTGGAAGTCCTGCATCAATTTTCCGTGCGCCCTCGCCTGCTGCATGCTCCCCCGACGTCCCTCCTGCAGACCATGGACCGGATCCCACACCGCCTGCGGTTGCAAGCATGGAATCGCCCCCACAGCCGCCTGCATCATCTTTGCCTGATGCGTCCACCACCATCACGATCCATGTGGGATCCATTGCCCCCGACCTCTTGAACACTCTCTGGGGTCCAACTGCGGTAGAAGACAGACATCCGCCTCGGTCTCCCAGCCCTGCTGGCGATGACCATGTGCCTCCATCACGCCCCCCTCCCTTCATCATCTCCACAGACGATGCAATGGCTGTGGATGAAGCCAGGGATTCTGTCCCCACCACCGCGGTAAGTCCTATTGATTCACCCATGGTTCGCTACTTACATCCCCTGTAGTCTCCCAACGTTACAGAAGGTGATGGAATGCCTCTGGATCCCCAAGCGATTCCTCCCCCCATCATCATCATAAGTCCCGCCAATGTCCCCGATAACTCAGTTCCCGCACCCGCGGTTTCAGATGAGGGATGTGTAGGCGCTGTGGAAGGGAATAAAATGGACATTTAATATTTTTTTTATCTCCATTCATACATTGTTTTTGCACAGACTATTTGCTTTATTCATACATCTTTGTACTTTCTTTTTTACAACATTTCTTTTTGCCACCAGACATTGTTTTTTCGGTTCACATGTATTAAATTCTTTTTTGTCCTTTACTTTATGAATGCAATTTGTTTGTTTCACCCAAAAAATATTCTACCCCCAATTGTGCACAGATGCTGTTAATTATTTAGCAGCCCTGGTATGCCAACTGAGTCCTGCCCACTTATCACCAGGGGTCCAGTAATTCGTCGTAAATAATTTCATTTGAATGGTACATTTCACTGAATTGTGTGTGGTACTATCTACCCTGCATGAGCTGTCACCACCGTGGATTGTGCCACTTTTGTGGTGTCATTCTACTACCCAACAGTAGCTACCGCGGTTGCATCGGTGTACTGCATAACCCATCTATGACCCCAATAATGCAATCAAATTATATTTTCCATTTCATGTTAATATATGCCTCCCATGGTGGTCACTGCAGTTGATACTTTTGTTCCGGTGGAAATGTTGCCACGGTTAATACTTTTCCACTTGATACTATGTCACCATTCATAGTCCTTGAATAATTACCATGCACAGAGCGATCCAACAACCCTAGTGTTAGTTTTTATTTAATACTTCCTTTATATAGGATAAACCTATATACCAGTCATCATTTAATATACCTGCGGTCACTATGTATTTTTGTTCCCACAGTAATAGGTGTGTTACTGACATCAAATACCAATAAGTCACCTATATGCTGCAGCATGTCCTCTTTCCAAACATTGGTTCCATCCTGTTTCATACGCTAGTGGTCCCTAAACCTAACCCCCGGTAGTTGAATTAATCCCACGGCAGTTTCCATTACCTATTGTAATTACATCCCCGCAGCAGTTCCCCTTACCTATTGTAGTTATTACACCCCCCGTGGTAGTCACACTTCACCCGCGGTAGTGACTGCTTATTTGAAATAGCTATTACCACGGTGCCATTAGCGTAGTGGTGTCCCTTGTGTTGGACTGATTTGAACATGCTCACCTATATACCTATATTATAAAATCATGGGTCATACCTACTGCGCCATTATTATAACTGACCATGGTTCTAGCATAGTCCTGTTCTGTGTTGTACTGATTAGCCGATTTTTATTCTGGTGTGGTTGTATGCATCAGCCTAAGGAGGTGCATGTGGTTTACATTATCACACAATATGGAATTATACCTGCCTGCAATCATTACACATACCAAGGGTAGTGACAACCAACCTGCGGTAGTAACGAGCAAGCCGCGGTAGTGATGACCAAGCCGCGGTAGTGATGACCAAGCCACGGTAGTGATGACCAACCCCTCGTAGTGATTACCAACCTAGTGATTATTAACCCGCGGTAGTGATTACCAACCCACGGTAGTGACCCATACCCCGTGGATGTGATGACCAACCCCTCATAGTGATTACCAACCTAGTGATTATTAACCCGTGGTAGTGACCCATACCCCGCGGTAGTGATGACCAACCCCTCAGTGATTACCAACGTAGTGATTATTAACCAGCGGTAGTGATTACCAACCCGCGGTAGTGATGACCAACCCCTCATAGTGATTACCAACCTAGTGATTATTAACCGCGGTAGTGATTACCACCCCATGGTAGTGACACTTTACCCGCAGTAGGAACACCCCTGATTATTGACAATAATCCCGGGGTAATTACCACGGTGCCATTTGTGTATTGGTGCCCCCTGCTACTCTGATTTAGTTTAGCTCACCTATACACCTACATGATAATACAATATGGGCTTGTCCAATGACATGAATGAAAGGCAGGCCTGGGCCCACCCGAATGATATAGTGAGCACAAATTATGTGCTCCCATTAATTTCCATGACAATATTTAATTCGACCCATTCACCCTCCTCTTAATTGACAATCTAGCCCACCCATATTACATTGTGATAATATCTAAGTAGGTAGCCCATCCGTGGCAATCGATAACAAATTATTCCTGGGCTACCATCCGCTGGTCCATGACACTCGGCCGATTTTCACCTTCGGGTGGCCGTGTAAGACGGCCTAAGTAGGTGCATGGGGTCCGATTGGGGCGATCAAGGTGGCGTTAGAAAGCCCTCATCGAGTAGTACTTGGCCCTAGAAGCGATAAGGGACCAGCGCAGAAACCGTCGACATAGATGCGGATCATTCTCCCTCCTCTCTGGACTCCAAAATGCGAATATCTCCGGAACGGCAAGGGAAACACGCGATGTAAAAATGTATACGAAATCGACAAGATTGAGAGAACTAGAGACTAAAAGGACGAAAGGGCCGGTCGAGAAACAGAGGCAGAATGGATGAATCTCAGAAAGAGGGGGGGAGGAGGAGAAGTGCAGCATAGCGAGGGAACGGCTGGACGGATGGATGCGGCGTGATAGGATGGTGTTGCCATAGTACAGAGGGGTTAGGACACGAAAGGACGAAGCAGGACGAGCCTTAGATCCCGAGATATCGACCTATCAGTCCCAAACTCCACCCAAATGCGAAAATGTGAATATCTCCGCAACCGCTGACCCAATCGCGTGTTGAAGTCACACGTGCACCCGGTGTAAACCGTTGACGAAGTGTGCACAAGACTGTGACCCATATTAGTGTAGACTTAGTAATAGTCCTCTTTAGAGTAGATGTTACACATCACACGTCACACGTCACTGTCACATGTCACATGTCACAGTCACACATCACACGTCACACTATTTGTTGTATATAAACAGCGTCCACCACTTATATAATATAACAGCTCTTGACCAGCTACTGCTACCATCTCTGGTTGTGCACTCCACCCAAACAGGTGAGTTGGAGTAGCAGTTCCTCTACGTACATAGGTATTGCTTCAACAGGTTATGAGCCCTGTGAGCGCACTGTGTGCAGTAATGCACCAGACAGTGCTCCAGCTCCCTGAGCGTCGCTTTAACTAGCTTGACGCTATGGACCACAGTGAGCTCCTAGCTGAGCCCCTGCACAGCCACAAGGCGAAGTTGGTCGACAACTTGCGCCAGACAGTGAGCTCCTAGTTGAGCACCTGTATTGCCCCAGGCGAAGTTCGTTGATGACTTGCGCCAACCATGGCGAACATCGTCAACGACTTGCGCTGGCATGACCTAGTCATGAGTTAGCTGTTGACAGAAGTGCTTTCACTAGCACTCAGGTGTTTCTTCTTTTCTTGCTTGTCCGTTGTTGCATTCATTTGCTGACTCTGTTGACTCCCAACAGAATATCACCATGTCTAGCGCTCTCGACAAGATGGTCCCTGTGTTCACTGGCTCCAACTCGCAGCAGTGGCACACCTCTATGCAGGCCTACCTTCGGGCACAAGGCCAATGGTACGTTTACTCAATGACGCAACCCATTGCCGGTCACGATGACCGAAAAGAGTGGGACGACAACACTGAAAGAGTGCTCGGTAACATCACCTTGCGCCTCGCCCCCTTGATCCAGGTTGCGGTCTCGAACCTCGACAACGTTAAGGACGTCTGGGACCATCTCAAGAAGAACTTCGGCGCCCCCAGTATCAGCTCTGCCTACGCTGAGCTCAGCAAGCTCCTGGCAACTACTATCCCCGCTGGCTCTCATCCCGCTCCGGCAATCACCAAAGTGCTTAGCCATTTTGCGTATCTCAAGGACACTGGCTTTGAATTCCCTGCCCCCATGCAGGCTATGATCATTCTGTGCAAGGTCCCTCCTACTATGGAGGTCGTAGCTCAGATTCTTAGCCAAACATCGCTGGACGAGATCAAAAACCTCAAGCCCAACGGGATCGTCAAGGCCGCTACTCTCTCCTTCGAGCAGAAAGGCGCCTCTTCACGCGCCGGTGGTAAGGGCCCACAGGCCAACAAGCTTAGCGCTGTGAAGCGCAAGCCAGCTGACCCCAAGTTCGCCCAGCAGCAGCAGCAGCCCCAGAGGCAGCAGCAGCAGCAAGGCGGGTCCAACGGCGGTATGAGCGGAAACGCTCCTGCCCAAGGACAGGGAGGCCGCACTCGACGTGGCGGCAAGAAGGCTCGCGCTCGCCGCGAGAATGCCCAACAGGCTGCCTTCGCCACTTACGTCCACTATGATGGACCAGAGCCCACCGTCGACCCTCGCGCCCTGGCTCACACCCCTGGTGCTGCCCACTACGGCCCCCCCGCATTTGAAAATACTATCAAGGCCTTCGACTTGGCACACCGTCTGGGAGTAGAGCCCTCCTGCCAAACCATCCGCACCCTCGACCAAGTAGTGTCGTTGGTGAGTGCGAACCTGGACCAGCCCGACGCCGGTCCCTCCTCGTTGAAGCGCCCTCGTCTCGAGGAGCGCATCACAATGTATGAGGAGGATGCCATCTCCCTTGGGGATGATGAACCATTCGCCCACGAGCCCTTCGCCGACGACGAGTTCGACGAAATCGACGCGATGGTCCTCGACCGCTACAACGTGACGTTGATGGCAATGGGCGCGGAGGCCAGCCTCTTCAGGCAAGTATCTTCTGCACGCGTGCTGACCGACACTGACACGCTCCCTTTACATGTGCGCTTTACGCCGTCACTGTATATAGCGAGTAGTAACTACAATTTGTCATGTCGTGTCTCCTCGAGTAATGCATATATTTGTTCGTGTTCAAATAATGCGCGCTGTGCTGGCTGTAAGGGAAAAATGGTTGATGATAGTGAACTTTCTGGTGCCTTCTGGCTACTAGACTCTGGCGCATCACGCCACTTTACCAGTGACATAGGCGATTTCGCCTCCTACAATGCACTAAAGCGAGCGCACTACGCCAAAACAGCTAATGGTGTAGCACTGATTGCTGGCATTGGCACGGTATTACTCCGGTGCCTAGACCACAACTCAGGGGATGAGAAAGTTATTACACTCACCCAAGTGCTCCATATGCCAGGCGCTACTGCACGCCTTATTTCTATGGGCGAAATGCTCCAGCGTAATTACAAAGTCACTGGCGATAAGCGAGGCATTAGCCTCATCCATAAAGCTGAACGCCTATGGTTTGGGCCAGACCCAGAAGACGATCACAACGTCATTTTTGGGATTAGATCTATCCCGATAATTAGATCTAACTATATTGCCTCCGTGAGCAAAGTCGATTACGACATTATGCACCAGAGATTCGGGCACCCCTCAAAGGAAGTACTCCGACGCTGTAGAGACAGTCCTGTCTCTGGGTGTGTAGATTGGTAGTACTGATACTGGACTCTTACCTTAGCTATGTAGGCTTGTACTTAGCTTACTAAGCAAAAAAAAGATCCTTCTCTTCAGTGTATATCTTTGAGCTCAGTCTTGGAGTGACTGAACCACCCTTTCACTCTCTAGTTTCTTAGTCTCCTTAGTCCTTGGGAGCCTTGCCAGACCTCCAGAAGTCCCTGGGTCAAATGCACCTCATCTGAGGGAGCAGCCACCCAAACACATTGTTATCTTTTCAACGCGTGCAAAAGCATACGCAGTGCTTCCCGGAGATTCACTTTCCAACTGAGGACTGTGTTTGCCCTGGATGTGCTCTTGGCAAGATGCCCAATCGAGCTTTCCCAGAGAACAAAAGACATGCTTCCAAGCCCTTCGAGCTGGTGCACTCTGACCTCAAATCCTTCCCGGTTACGTCATACTGGAAGTTTAAATATGTTATTACCTTCTACGACAACTATACTTCTCACGCCTGGACTACCATGCCGATCGGGGATCGCTCACCGAGCGGATCGTCGACTCGCTGTACAGCCGCCCCAACCAAAAGCACCGTGGTAAGAAAAAGGCCCGCACCTTCGACGACGAGACTCGTTTCTCGCCGTCCATTGCCCCTTCCATGGAATTTGTGTCGATGACGACTGCCGGGCCCAGTCACCCCTTTGTAGAGGCAGAGGATGCTGGCATGTATGGAGACGAGGACGGTATTTACGATGAAGAAGAAGAGGAAATTCCTGTTGACCAGGAGATGGAGGGAGAAAAGGACGTTGAGGGAACACCAGTCGAAGGCAAGGGAAAAGCTGTCGACCGCGCGCAAACCTCGTTGCCCGCCACGCAGTACTATCACTTGACTGGAGTTGCAAAATGACACAGATGCAAAATGCTAACTACAACACACAACACTTCAATCCAAGCCATGCCGTCATATACAGAGCATGTTATACCATATTCCAAGAGGGCTATGTACTTTAAAAAAAATAAAATACATCCGTACATTGGTAGCAACCAATTTACTGCTTCAAAGGGGCTATTTTCAGAATAACTTGCCAGGGCTGAAATTAGATCACAACAAATAAATGTGCAAAGCTGCAATGGGATTCTTCAGATACTTCCCCACATCCTACAAAATTTTTAGACATGGTCAAGAGGATGTTTCAATTGTGATTGTCGTTGCAATGAAGTGATGCAGAAGTGTGACAATATCAAGCGGAGCTCTGGCGGAGTGACATCAGCAGGCATGGCAGTGCAGCACAAAGTTAATGAAACAGTCTAAGTCCCTGCCTGGTCACGTCTGCACACAGGTTATTGCATGCCATCGGTGCTTCATGCCAGGACAAAGGCTCAGAAACTCAGTGATGAGCAAGAACAGAAAATCCAACATGTTTGCTCTCTTCTTTCTGCTTCCAATTCTCCCAACATTCATGCTGCTGCAGTTGAGCACAAAATCCCTTACTATACTCTCTGATGGCAGTATCTTGGGACTTCACAGGCATATCATAACAACAGATTCTCTCACCTCCACAGGAGTCTGTGCTAGTTGACTGGATCAAGCATCTTAGCTCCATGGGGCAACCATTCAGCAAACGGACCATTTGGATCAAAGCAGAACTGCTCTGCGGAAAGAAGCCAGGTGCTCAGTGGATTATCAAATTCTTACGACGGCATCCTGATATCACACTTGGGAAACCAGCAGGGCTGGACCCACAGCATTGTCTTTCAACCAGACAGTGGTCGAACACCACTTTAAGTTGCTGCAGTAGGCCATTGAGGAAAAGGGGATCCCCTTGGAGAACACTTATAACATGGATGAGAAGGGTTGTCAACAAGGTGGAGGTCAGAAATCATCACCTGAGAAGTACTTTGTTCCCTGTGGCTGATTCACAAAGTACATGACACAGAGCAGAAACCTTGAGCTCGTCACCATCATTGAGTGTGTGTCCGCTGATGGTAGTAACATTGCACCTGGATTTGTGTTCTCAGGGAAGTCATATCACAAGAAATGATTCAAAGCTCACCCAAACATCTGGTAGGTCATCAGTAATCTATTCTTCTGTGAAAACCAAGTCACAATGATCTTTGTGGTGTTGGAACATCACCTAATGGGTGGACAGATGATTTTATCTGTACGAAATGGTTCAAGCATACCTTCATTCCACAGGCAATGGCACAGAACCAGTCAGGAAATCCAATTCTGCTTAAAGCCAAAACCAATCGTGGAAAAGCCAAGACTATCAGCTGTTCCGAGATGAATGTTCTTCAACATATGAACCAGCCAATATCTTTATGCTGTGCACTCTGGCATGAGGAAGAACACACTCATCCACTCCACCAACTCTTTGAACCCAATCAAAATCACTTTATGGTAGATGAATCTGGAGTGATACCCAAAACTGAAACCAACTTCCCTGAAGGTCATTGGACGCCTCCTGGTAACCAGGATGATAACCACCATAGTCACTTGGGCGAATTCGGAGTTGCTGGCAATCCATTGGACAAGTTCACTGAGACTTACGAGGGATGCAGCAAAGTGTATCCAGGGGGGAATGTTGGAGATAAACAGAATTGTTGTGGTATGTTTACCCACTTACATAAGCTTTCATCGCACTAGAGTAGAGTTACTACTATAGTTCCCTCAGTAGCTTGCCAGCATACTGAGGGTGAGT
The DNA here is from genome assembly GCA_037178675.1 of Scleroderma bovista. Classification (NCBI taxonomy): domain Eukaryota; kingdom Fungi; phylum Basidiomycota; class Agaricomycetes; order Boletales; family Sclerodermataceae; genus Scleroderma; species Scleroderma bovista. Next base: position 74,151 of record JAYMGJ010000019.1, on the reverse strand, counting down.
ACCATCTACTAACCACTTTCCTACCTACTAATACCTTGTAGTTACCTACAGGTATATACTAATATATCAGTAGCTTGCCAGCATACTGAGGTTACCTACAGCTCCTTCTCCCTTCTTCCAGGCTAGACCTTCCCTGTGCAGACCACCACCTTTCTATAGGGAATACCTTTATGGATGCTTTCCAGATGGATTGATACACCGAAGAGAGGTCAATAAATCTTTATTTCCCCTTTGCTTCACGTGAAGAGGGGCAATTTGCTTCTTGGCTTCTGTGTTCAAGGCTGAGCTTAAGGGCAATTGATTCATTGCTATTGCTCAATATTGTAAGTCCATCTGTTCTATTCCTAACTCTCCTCTTCTGATCTATTTACTTAATTCCAGATCAAACGAATCCCTCTCTCCTTTTGTACCGGAAAACAGCTCTGTGCTCTAGCAGAGACTCTCCCTCCTGGCCCTACTTGGGTTTGTGAAACCATAGAGACCGAGGTTCCTATGAAAAATCCAGTCTGTCTATTCCACCACGATCTGCTCGACTGCCTCCAAATTCTTCTCAGTAACCTGCTCCTCACACCGCACATATCCTTTGTCCCACGGAAAGTTTGGACGTCCGCCGCTAAAACTTGCCGAATCTACGATGAGTGGCTGAGTAGCGACAGGGCCTGGAAAATTCAGGTAAGTTTCTCTTCTGGAGATTTGCGATACTAACTGGACTTGCAGGATGCACTCCCTGCTGGCGCCACGACTTTGGGCATTATCCTCTCATCAGACAAGACAAATATCTCAGTCATTACCGGAAATCGCATGGCCCACCCGGTTCTCATAAGCCTCGCAAATATTGATGCAAGCATATGCAGCAAAACTTTGCTCCACGGATACCTCCTTCTTGCTCTCCTTCCTATCACCAAATTCCTTCACAAGAACACTCATGTTCGCAGTCTGCTGCAAGACCGGCTCACTCACCAAGTCCTGAATAAACTGCTATCCCCCCTAAAGATAGCTGCAGCTGTTGGTGTCATGATGAGTGACCCGGTTGGTAACTTAAGATACTGCTTCACTCCATTAGCTTCCTGGATAGCTGATACACCTGAGGAAAGTCTTCTTGCTGCGACAAGTCCAAAGACGTCTCCAGTCACCACAGCAACATCAAAGGAATTGCGACCTGTTCTGCCACCCTGTGCGCACAAGCGCTATTACACTGGCGGCAATTGAAATTGCTTGTGCAGAATGCTCTCCATCCAACTACAAGGACTTTTTGAAGATCATCAAGTGACTCTGTTTGAACGGTGTTATTGAGCCATTCTGGAAAATGTATCCACTATCAGATCCATCTCAATTCATCACCCCCGAGGTCCTCCATCATTTCCACTGATTATTCTGGGACCATGACCGCGCTTTGATGGGGCTGTATCCCCACAGCCATCAAACCATTTCGTACATTCTCAAATGATACAACTGCCTTTTGTCTGGCTTCCAAGCCTTCGCTTCACCTCAATATTGATGATGCAGCTGATATGTTTAAGATTCCGGGTCTCTGCCAAGCCTTACTCGAGTTTTTCTGTCATTTGGAGAACGGAGCGCCTCATCCTACATCAGGAGCTGGAAATGAGGGGGGAGATTGTGTATTGCCTTTTGACCACATTCAAATATGGCACAAATTTCACATTCAACAGATGCAATATCATGATAACAAGGTTCCTGATGCCCCACAGACACTCCGTGCCATCCCTCCTTCTGCATCCTGCCCTTATGGTCTGTATGATGCAGCTGTGATAAATGCAGAGCCGTGGAGTGACTGGCCATGATGTGGTCTCAATGGTATGTCCCCTTGGCATAGTAGCACCTACTATCAGGCTGATTGATCTATCAGGCCATTCCATCATTCAGTTACGAATGATTTTTCGTCCCCTTTCATCTGAACATTTTCTAGCTTACGTCCAGCACTTCAACATTGTTCCTCAACAGGGAACCATAAGCAATGTTCACCCGAGGACAGGCATGCACATGTTACAATGTGCGGTCAGGGCTGATAGAAGCAGGATCGGAGAGGTGGTTCCCATTACTCAGGTTCGATCTCCTGCCCACTTAATTCCCAACTTCGGGAAGGAAGCTCACCCTTGCTTGATGCGTGAAAATAGCTACAAGGCCTCCAGTGAATTCTGGCTGAATAAATACTGGTCAAAACAGTTTTACTTTGTGCTATCATGCTAGTTTTACGTGTAGCTTTGTACATTTTGTACCTCATGCATCAATTATAATGGGATCGATCTCTGAGACTCAAACTTGCCGCTTGCGTGTGTCCCCTGAACCACTGCTGATACTATGTTGCAGCTCTGCTGTGCATCTAAGTGAGGGAAGAGGTCAGAACAACCAACAACCAACACCCAATGACAACAAAAGCGAGTGGTGGTCTTCCTCTGCGGTTCTGGTATATGATCTCCACAGGGGGATGTGCTGCAAGCCTTCAGGTAAGGTGCAGGAGGGGAGGGAAGGGCTTCTGATGGGGAATAGATGCGACTGGGGATGGTATTGACTCCTCTTCAGCCTACCACAGTGGTTAGGAAGAGTCCTGGGGTTGAGCAGTGATGATAGATTGATAACAGGGGTGTAACAGCAGTGATGGGATAGAGGGAAAGCAAGGGGACAGTTCCTGCTTCAAGAATGTGATGGACAGTGATGGGATGGAGTGGATTGATGAGCTAGACTGCGCTTGAGCCTAGAGAACTGATCAGATATCAAGTATATCTGACAAACAACAATAGTGGAGCTTTAGGCCAGCACTGGGTGACCTACAAGTCCAAAGACAGAGAGGGAGCTTATAAACAGTGAGGGAGAGTGAATGTGGTCGCTTTATTGAGGGGGAAGCAGACACTTCCTTGCAGCCTTTGGCTGCTGGTTTATATACAGGAGGGGCTGTGGCCCTGTAAGCACAAATGACTAAGTGCTTGGTAAGAGATTGGTAAGAAATTGGTAAGCGATTGATAAGCAGTGTAATCAGGCTGAGTCATCGATGGGGAGAGCCTGAACAAGCTGCTGAACCAAGGGAATGATCAAAAAACATAGGTAAAAAGGGGTGCACAACCAAGAATATGGAAAAATCATTGCATGGGGCCCAAAAGAGAGGGGGGGAAAGCATGGGATGAGTAGATTGAAGCTAAATGAGCATATGCGATGACATAATGCATATGAATCATAGGGGCATGAGTCATGAATTGATAAGCAGCATGATAAGCATGATTTGAAGGATGATTGGTAAGTGATTGGTAAGGGGAGTAATGGGGATTAGTCATGCCAAGAGGGGATGAATAATGCGCAGCAGAGTGAGCCAGAGTGACTCTGTGTGACTCAGACAGAAGGGAAGCACAACCTGTGTTTAATTGAACTTTAGATCTGGAGATGAGCTTCTGAAGCAGTGCCACTGATGGGAGTGGCTGGGGGATAATAAGAGAATTGATCCGACCAGAAGAGCAGTGTCAGGGGGCCTGGAATGTCTAGAAGAGTAACAGTTGGTCACAGAGTGTCACAAATCCCTTGGGTTGAGCTTCTGTAGGACAAAAATGCGAAATTTGGTGCTCCCCAAGAGCAGTCTTCCCTTGAGCAGTAAGGGGAAGGTTCTGTACTCTATAAGGGCTCCTAAGAAGGGTTCTAGAGCACTGTTTCATCCATGTTTGTTGCGGGATAGCAGGGAAGTGAAATGTGAATAGCGGATTCGACATGTCCAGGGAAGCGAGATGAATGATGGAGGGAGATGGATGTGACATGACTCTGGGATGAAAGGACCATATGCAGAGGACTCAGGAGACACAGAGATGACCAGGTATGAATCTTCAAGTCTAATGATAGACTTGAGGCAACCAAAGTACGTGCGTGACGCAGGACTGATGAGGAGAACGCGCTGACCAAGAATAAGAGGGACTGAGGGAGCAGGCTGGGAAGATATGTGCCAGGCAGTGCACAGGAGCTCAGGGAGAGGCTGTCGCAAGAGCAGGACGTAGTTGAGGTCTGCTGCAATAGCAGAGAATCATTCCAGAGAAAATGTGGACTCCATAGTGACTGATGAAGTGGGTGTCTGGACTGTGGGTGGAATATCTCTGTGGGAAATAATCGGATTTATGTCGGAACTTGACAGGCAGATAGACCACAGTCTATGCTCCATGATGGTATAGTTATGTGCCTGATAGCTTCAAAAACAGCGGAGCTATTCAAAATATCAGAATGCCGGCACTGGGCGCCTAAATTTGACATTTGGGTGCTAAAAATGATTCTGTTGGAGCAATACCTATCTACGTAGGGGAACTGCTACTCCTTCTCACCTGTTGTGTGGAGGGGACAAGCTGAGATGATAGCGGTAGCTGGTCAAGAGCTGTTATATTATATAAGCGATGAACACTGTTTATAACAAACATTGTGACACATGACTGTGACACGTGACGTGTGACATGTAACATCTACTCTAAAGAGGACTATTACCAAGTCTACACTAATATGGGTTGCAGTCTTGTGTGCACTTTGTCGACGGTTTACGCCGGGTGCATGTGCGACTTCAACACTCCCCCTTGCTGTGCTGCATGTAGAGCACTTCAGCGAATAAGGTGCTAGATGCTGCCAGAGGGAAACTGTAAGCCCAGTTGAGCTCTGAACTTCGTGAATTTCTCACGGGGCAAGTTCTTGGTGAGCAGATCGGCGGGATTTTCAGCACCATCAATAAAGAATAGCTCCACATTACCTTTCGCGACTGACTCGCAAATTCCGTGGTAGCGGATGTCAATGTGCTTGGAGCAAGGCTCTGTTACGGGATTGGATGCCATGAATATGGACCCCTGATTATCACCGCAGATCGGGATAGCTTTCAGCTTATAGCCAAGCTCACCAAGTAAACTCCGAATCCAGGTAACTTGGCGAGCGCAATCGCTCAAAGCCATGTATTCTGCTTCAGTGGACGAGTACGCAATAGTCTTCTGCACACGAGAAGTCCAGCTGATCAAGCCATCTGCAAGCTTCAGGTAGAAACCTGTCTGTGAGAGGTGAGAGGTAGGGTCTGATCCCCAATCTGAGTCCGTGCATGCAATCAGGCCAGCACCGGATCCACCATTGTATACTAGGGAGTAGGTAGACGTCCCAATTAGATAGCGACAGATATAAAGCGCTTTATTCAGGTGGTCCTGAGATGGGTTCGCAGCATGGCGCGAGAGATGGGTGACTGCAAAAGCAATGTCTGGCCTAGTGCCTAACATCAGGTACAGGAGGGACCCTATTACCGTCTGGAAACGGGAGCGGAGTTCCGCATCAACAGGCTCTGTGTTCTTGGTGGCATAGTAGCCAGCCGGCAGTGGGGTGCTTGCAGACTTTGCATTTAGCATGCTGCAGCGTTCGACAACCTTTTGGAGGTATGCGCATTGGTCCAGGTGGATAGCGCGACCTTTGCGAGTGATTCACATTCGGAGGAACTCATTTGGTTCTCCAAGGTCTCTACATTCCCATTTGCGCATGAATTGCGCTTTGATGGCGTCAACAACAGCTTTGTTAGGGCCGCAGAATAGTGCATTGTCAACGTAGATGATACCAATGACGATGTTGGTGCCTTTCTTCTTGTAGAAGAAGATGCCTGCTTCAGACTTAAGGTGCTCAAACCCGAGCTCTTTCAGAGACTCATTGAATGTGCGCCACCAAGCTAGGCCGGCCTGTTTGAGGCCATAGAGGGCACGCCAGAGGCGGAGCACTTTGCGCTCTTGCCTGGGAACAAACCCTTCAGGTTGTTCCATGTAGATCTCTTTGTCGAGCTTGCCATACAAGTAGGCACTCCAAACGTTGAGTCCAGTGATATACCAATTCTCAAGTGCAGCAAGTGCAAGCATGAGGCACACTGTTTCAAAGCGCACGACTGGTGAGAAGACCTGGTCGAAATCTAATCCCTCGACCTGGGAGAAGCCCTTTGCTACGAGGCGGGCTTTCTTGCGGCCATCCGACTTCACGTCGAAGACCCATCGATTCTTTATGACCTTCCGGTCTTGGGGACGGTCAACTAGCTCAAAGACCTTGCGCTTTTGCAGCACGTCGAGCTCTTCTTGGCAAGCAAGTCACCAGAGTTTCTGCTCAGCTTGGGGTAAGCGAGCAATGTCCTTGTAGGACCAATCACGGACGTTCTCATATTGAGGGTCGCGTGTTGTGAGGGCCTTGCCCATCAGATATTGATATCAGACTAGGTTTGCTCCCCCTTCCTCGCACATCTTTTGCACATCTTCCTCACTGGGCGTTGCAGAGGTGTCGGGGAAACCACTGGGTATGTTGTCCGGTGTGTCCGGTTGTGGGGGCCTAGGGGCCTCACCCACTGTTTCTTGCCATCGAGAGGCACTTTCAATATCCTGGAGTTGCTCGACGGGATGTCGCCGCTCACCATACACGTTACCGGGGCGCAATGGCGCTCTACGTTCACGTTGGGGGCGGGCAGGGATATTCACTGCAGGGGGTCGCGGCGCATTCTGGTGGTGTTCAGCTCGGCCAGGGCGCTGCGGTGCCGGAGGTGGCGGATTTCTTGCTGGTGAAGGCGTTCTCGGTGCCGGTGGAGGCACTGGAGATGGCATACGGGGAGGATTTGGTTGATTAGGCTCTTCCTCAGGAGCCTCGGGTTCCTCGTGCTTTGGATCGTCATCCTGCACAGGGGGATGTGGGTAGCCATGGTCGTGTTCCACATCATCGTCACTGTCGGTATCATCAGGGGGATTCCCTGGTCGGTCAGTGGCTGGTTTTGGATTTGCCCTTCCGAAAGGGTTCTCGAGAGGTTCGCACCAATTTTTGGGGCAGCGAGGGAAGTGACGCTTGTCAAAGACGGCATGAGCAGCAGTAAACACTGCATTGGTGGAGCGCATAAACAGGAAGTTGTGCTCATTGCCAGGGGCAACACCGACATAAGTCATTAGCTCCGACTTGGGAGCCATCTTGTTTGCTCTAGCCGTGGCAGGGAGATATACAAATGCTCCACAGCCAAACACACGGAGGTGATCGATGTTAGGCATCTCCCCCTTAAGTATTTCGTGGGGGGTGCGCCATCGCAGGCGAGCTACCGGAGTACAGTTGTAGATGTGGGTTGCGTGAGCGAACGCAAATTCCCACCAGGAGTCAGGAATGCAGGCTTAATGCCGCATAGACTCTGCTTTATCCATGAGAGTGCGCCCTAGACGCTCGGCGCAGCCATTCTGCATGGGGGTTCTTGGAGCACTTTGATATATTTTAATTCCTTTCTCAAGGAGTGCTCGATCGAAAAGATCAGATTTATATTCTCCACCGGCATCGGACATCCATCCAACAATGTGCGTATCATGTTGGATGCGCACCATTTTGAGGAAATCTTTGGCAGCTGTAATTGCTGCAGCTTTGGAGCGAAGAGGCATGGTCCAGGCGTGAGAGGTATAGTCATCGTAGAAAGTGATAACATATCTGAATTTCCGGTACGACGTAACTGGGAAAGACTTAAGATCAGAGTGCACTAGCTCAAAAGGCTTGGAAGCACGTCTTTCGTTCTCTGGGAAAGCTCGATTAGGCATCTTGCCAAGAGCACATCCAGGGCAAACACAGTCCTCAGTTGGAAAGTGGATCTCCGGAAAGCACTGCATATGTTTTTGCGTGCGTCGGAGTACTTCCTTTGAGGGGTGCCCGAATCTCCAGTGCATAATGTCATAATTGACTTTGCTCACGGAGGCGATATAGTTAGATCTAATTATCGGGATAGATCTAATCCCAAAAATGATGTTGCAGTCGTCTTCTGGGTCTGGCCCAAACCATAAGCACTCTGCTTTGTTGGTGAGGCTAATACCTTGCTTATCGCCAGTGACTCTGTAGTTGCGCTGGAGCATTTTGCCCATAGAAATGAGGTGTGCAGTAGCGCCTGGCATATGGAGCACTTGGGTGAGTGTGATTACTTTCTCATCCCCAGAGTTGTGGTCTAGGCACCGGAGTAATACCGTGCCAATGCCAGCAATTAATGCTACACCATTAGCTGTTTTGGTGTAATGCGCTCGCTTTAGCGCGTTGTAGGAGGCGAAATCGCCTAAGTCACCGGTAAAGTGGCGGGATGCGCCAGAGTCTAGTAGCCAGAAGGCACCAGAGAGTTCACTATCATCGGTCATTTTTCCCTTACAGCCAGCACAGCGCGCATTGTTCGAACACAAACAAATATATGCTCTACTCAAGACACGACATGACATATTGTAGTGACTACTCGCTATATACAGTGCAGGTGTATAATGCACATGTAAAGGGAGTGTGTCAGTGTCGATCAGCACGCATGCAGAAGGTACTTGCCTGAAAAGGCTGGCCTCTGTGCCCATCGCCATTGACGTCGCATTGTAGCAGTCCAGGACAATCACGTCGATCTCGTCGATCTCGTCGTCAGCAAACGGTTCGTGAGCGAAGGGCTCTTCATCCCCCAAGGAGATGGCATCTTCCTCATAGATGGTGATGTGCTCCTCAAGATGAGGGTGCTTCAGCAAGGAGGGACCGGCCTCGGGCTGGTCCAGGTTCGCACTCGCCATCGACACAACTTGGTCGAGGGTGCGGATGGTCTGGCAGGAGGGTTCTACCCCCAAGCGGTGTGCCAGATCGAATGCCTTGATGGTGTTGGTAAAAGCGGGGGGGCTGTAGTGGGCAGCACCGGGGGTGTGAGCCAAAGCGCGAGGGTCGATGGTGGGCTCTGGTCCATCGTAGTGGACATAGGTGGCGAAGGCAGCTTGTTGGGCGTTCTCGCGACGAGCACGAGCCTTCTTGCTGCCGCGTCGAGTGCGGCCTCCCTGTCCTTGGGCAGGAGCGTTTCTGCTCGCACCGCCGTTGGACCCACCTTGCTGCTGCTGCTGCTGGGCAAATTTAGGGTCAGCCAGCTTGCGCTTCACAGCGCTAAGCTTGTTGGCCCGTGGGCCCTTACCACCACTGCAGGAAGTGGTGCCTTTCTGCTCAAAGGAGAGCGTGGCGGCTTTGACAATCCCATCTGGCTTGAGGTTCTTGATCTCATCCGGCGACGTTTGGCTGAGAATTTGAGCTACGACCTCCATAGTGGGAGGGAGCTTGCAAAGAATAATCATTGCCTGCACGGGGGCAGGGAATTCGAAGCCGGCGTCCTTGAGGTAGGCAAAGTGACTGAGCACTTTCGTGATCGCCGGAGCAGGATGGGAGCCAGCGGGGATGGTGGTTGCCAGGAGCTTGCTAAGCTTGGCGTAGGCGGAGCCGATACTGGGGGCGCCGAAGTTCTTTTTAAGGTGGTCCCAGACCTCCTTGACAGTAGAAAGGTCAGCGATGGCGACCTGAATCGAGGGGGCGAGGCGCAGGGTAATATTACCGAGCACTCTCTCGGTGCAGTCGTCCCAGTCCTTTCGGTCATCGTGACCGTCGGCGGGCTGTGTGGTCGAATAGACATACCATTGGCCCTGGGCCCGGAGGTAAGCCTGCATGGCAATGTGCCACTGCTGCCAGTTGGAGCCAGTGAACACGGGGACCATCTTGTCAAGAGCGCTGGACATGGTGATATTCTGTTGGGTCAATGGAGTCAGCAAGTGAATGCGACAACGGACAGACAAGAAAAAGAGAAACACCTGAGTGCTAGTGAAAGCACTTCTGTCAACAGCTAACTCATGACTAGGGTCAGCCAGCGCAAGTCATCGACGAACTTTGCTTGTGCAGGTGCTCAACTAAGGAGCTCACTGACTGGCGCAAATCATCAATGAACTTCGCCTTGTGGCTGTGCAGGGGCTCAACTAGGAGCTCACTGTCCTCCACAGCGTCGAGCTAGTTAAAGTGACACTCAGGGAGCTGGAGCGCTGCCTGGTGCATTGCTGCACACAGTGCGCTCACAGGGCTCATAACCTGTTGGAGCAATACCTATCTACGTAGGGGAACTGCTACTCCTGCTCACCTGTTGTGTGGAGGGGACAAGCTGAGATGATAGCGGTAGCTGGTCAAGAGCTGTGATATTATATAAGCGATGAACGCTGTTTATATACAACAAGCATTGTGACGCATGACTGTGATGCGTGACATGTGACATGTAACATCTACTCTAAAGAGGACTATTACTAAGTCTACACTAATATGGGTCACAGTCTTGTGCGCACTTCGTCGACGGTTTACGCCGGGTGCACGTGCGACTTCAACAGATTCTTCTCTTTCTCCTTTGTTTCTCAATCGTTTCTTCTGCTTCTTTGGTTGTTCTGGTATGGGAGTTGGACTGCAGAAGGCTGCACTCCTTCCTCATACCAAAAAGATCATTATTCATTGGATTCTTTCTGCTTCTTGACAGTTCTTGTGTGATAGATGACTGTCAGCGATGGCATCCATCTCTTGCATCAGGATAGTCATTCTTGTGCGATAGATGGCTACGACGAGCTTGTATTCATTCTTCGCATAAGGATAGTCTTGACTTTGTGTGATATGGATAGCGAGGGCTGTCTGTATCCCTCAAGTCAGAACAATCTTTCAACAGATCTTGGGTGCGTTCTTCACATTAGTTTCATTGGCTAACTTTCTCCATGTCCACAGTACCAAACACATTTGGTGCATGACACCGCCCAGCAGCAAAGGTATGTAAAATATTCTGTTTGACTGAATATGGCTGTTAAAACCAACATTGTCAACTGTAGCTGCTGACTTCACATGCAATGCCGCTCTCCATCAAACGTGTGAGTACTCACCTTTGTCACTTTCTGTTGCAACTGACAAAATACCTTAAGATCCAGACTGTTGATCCCCAGTGCAGGCGGAAAACCGATTGGCATTGAACGCACATGGATGCTCTGACACTCATGATCTTCATTGGTCACTTACCTTGTCTGAGAGTAGGTGCCTGCTCACCACCCTCTTTCCTGACCATGAACTTTTTCACAATTTGGTGCACCCTCTTCTGGCCACCTTCCCACCCATCGAGATGAATCAGGTCCTTGAATCACTGTGGAAGAACAGCTACTATGGGAAGCAGAGGCAGAAAGGCAAGACTACAAAGAAAAATACCGACTTAGATTGCTGGTGTGGCGCTTCTGAAGCTGTAGGCAGTGAATCCAAAATGACGAAGTTTCTGAATGATGTGATGGACGCCGTCAAGCAGGTAATTGGTGGAAAGTTCAAAGCCAAACAGTTTGTTATTTTATTGTGTATCTTTCACAGCTTGTATTAACTGATTTATTTAGAAAATGGGTAGCAGATGGAGCCAGCGCACCTCTGAAAGGATCGGACGCCAATCGAAAACCTGATCTGGTTTTGGTTCCAGTAGATGTTGCAAATTACAAGTCGAGGCCGCTGGACTGGAGGGATGTCAGCATTGTTGGAGAGATGAAGATCTGGAATACAACGCCATGAAGAAATCATACATCAAAGTAGCTGGGAAGACCGTGCTTCTATTATATGCCCAGGATGGGAGGCATTCCGCCCCCTGTCTACGAATATTGGGACACAGTGTTGTACTGACGTTTTTTGACAGGGGTGGATCTCTTTCAACTTCAACTATTGACATCAACCAACAACCAGAAGAAGTTTTACGTATTTTAGTCGGTCTCTCATGTGCACGCCCTGATCATCTCGGATTCGACGAAAGTATACTCTGGGAAAAGGTCAGGAAGAAGCGTGTGCTAGTTGCATGGCATGGGGACTCAGCAGACTCGGTGGGTGAGGTTGTCCTGGACAAGATTATTTTCATATCAGATGCATTACATGGCTGTGGAACGACTGTCTGGGCTGGTTTGTTGTACCCCCCATCCTCCCAACCTCAGCAAGAACCTCGCCAGATCGTTGTCAAGGACTCTTGGATCAACCCCCTATGAAAATTTACAGAAGGCAGCATACTAGCAAAGCTCAATGAAGCCAATGTTAGAGGTGTACCCAAGCTCCTACATGAACAACAAGTTGCAGGTCCTCACCCCTCACATCCCAATATCAAAGTCAACTGGTCAACCCATTTCCTCAGGACTCTTTTATCCAATATCAGCATACCCAGCTATCACATTCATGTACTGTCTCACCTACTCACGGAGCCACTCAGAAAACAACTTATGGACTTCTCCTCACTTGCCAAGCTGCTAGTTGCATTCATCGATTATGTGCTGAGTGGGTTATGATCCATTTACTTATTGTCAGCTAACTGAATTCTTGCAGTACATAAGGACACCATCAATAAGGCAAATATCCTCCATCACGACATCAGCTTGCTCAACCTCCTTCTCATTGGCCTGGATGATGACTCTTCCTTTGACTTTGTAATCCACAGCCACTTATCACCAGAAACCTGCCAGTCGCTTCTCCACAAGCTTCAGAGAATTTCCTGTCGGGGACTCCTCACTGATTGGGGTTATGCTGTACCTCTCTATGCAGTTAAACCACCATCCCCTGTTGATGCTACCACTCCCGCTTTTTGCCACCAGCCCACTAGTGCAGTGGTCTCTTTGTCTCTGCTCACTCCATTCACTATTGATGAGACACCAACATCTCCAGTGCCTGTCCCTGATGATCTGGATGAAACCGTGGTTCCTGTCTGATTTTTGAAGGCTGGCGACACCAACAATGTGGTAAACTATGTAGCACTCACTGAGCTGAAGGAAATCAATGATATCACTCTTTCCATGGGGGGAGCACCTCCACCAGATCCGTGTCAGCCATCTGTTGACACAAACCTGCTCTATCGGACTGTAAGCTCACTTTTCTGACACTTCAACAAATGCTAATCTAATCTTATATCTAGGGCACCTGGTCTTGGATGGCAGTGGAGCTAGTGATGGCAGGCCTGGGAGAACCTGTGAGACATGCACCCCACCACGACCTCAAATCATTTTTTTATGTCCTCCTTGGGATTTCTGTGCTCTATGACGAGCCTCGCAAGCTCAAACCAGAAGACAAGCTTGTGGAATGCTTTGATGAGTACTTCAACATGTTTCAGCCAAGCTTACAAAAAACGATCACAGTTCAGTCGCAGCTCAGTTGGTCAGCCAACATCTGCGAATATATCCCCCCTTATTTCAGACCCCTCATTGACCTCTTCAATACCCTCCATGAGAAGATCATCTTGCCCATGGCCTTTGTCAAAGGCTCATTCAACTTTGGTGAGAGGACCATCACCCATGATGACATGGTTAAATGCCTCCTCAATGCTTTAAGCAAATTACCAGATGAGTCATGGATTGCCAAAGCTTCACCCGATAGGGGAGGCAATGAACTTCAGCCTTATTCAGTCAAGTCAAATTCCATGGTTGATTGTAGTAATGCTACTACATCGCCTCAGGAGCTAACATCCAAGAATTCTTCCTTGGCTGATTCATCAGTGGTTTCAAGCGAATCAGACCCTGACATTCTGCGCATGCGTCGTCCCTCTCCTATTCGTCAGACCAGTGAACCTGGCTTTACTTCTTTAAGTGTCAGCTCTGGTGGCACAAGGAGACAACACTCCAGGCCGGATACAGACTACGTTGAGCACAAGAAACGACCACACCTCACTCTGGAAAGCACAACAGAGAAGCCATTGACTCATCAGTTTGCAGCCACTGAACCGCCTAATTTACGTTCTGCCAAACATGATTCCTAGTATGCACACATTTTTCTCATTTGAAGTAGTCATATATTACTTGTTCCAGCAAATATTTTGTAGGGTGACACTTGTGGTCCATACTTTTGACTGCGCTGTAGCTGTTTTGATATGTATGTCCATTGTACACATGAAGTTTTGAAGTATAAAATTTCTTGCTAGCTGTTCGTCCTACTTCATCACCCGTGCCTTTGCCATCTGAAGCTATGCCCCCAAAACGTAGGATCATCTACGAAGACGAAGATGATTCGGATGCTCCCAATCATTCAAAGCGGCCGAGGGCAGAAGAAACTCTTGGTAATGTCCTACCTGTCGAATATTGGCCACTAATCTGACCATTCAGATGGGGATCAAGAAGAAAACATCGACATTCGACGGTCTTCACACAGTGGGAAAGGTACTGGAGGTCAAATCGCACAGATGAAGCATATCGAGCATGTGCAGACCACTACGGCCCTGAGGTCAAAACAACTCACAAATCTCAATTTTGCGACCCAGGGTGAAGAGGTCAATGCTATGGCTCCTTCTCATCTTGACCTGGAAATTGTGAGGGATCGTCCCTCTGGTAAGCCCCGACCAAGGCCTCGAGCAAAAGGACCTACCAGTGCTGCCACCTCACAGGTTGCACCTCCTCCCCAACCGACCTTCAGTCTTGCAGCTCAAGGTCAACGGTTCAGTTTTAGTTTGCCAAACACTAGCGAAGCACCCAGAAGACAGGTCAAATCCACTCACAGTGACGTAGATTCACCATCAGATGCATCTAGACCTACTTCTCGCGCCAGCACTGTCTTCTCTAATATTTCTCATCCTTCTACCATCCCTACTTCTCGTGCCAATTCTGTCTGTTCTTCAACAGGAGATCTGGATGCTAGCCAATGGCGTCCTGTTCATGGCTTCTCTTCCCGCCTCAAAATGGTGGCATTGGGGTCTCAGTCTGGTGTCAAGGCTCCTACTAGCAAATCTCATGTGTCATCTGGAACAGCAGCATCACAGCATCCTGATCCACAGCAAGGGCAGCAGACACAATCCCATTCTCACCCGCAGTCCCAACCATCAACTACCCCGCCATCTCCCCAGTTTGATGAACCAGCCTCACCTCATCACCCTACTAAATTGCAGTGCACAGCATCATTCTACCATTCATTGGATGGACATGTACTTCATCGCGGCCACACCCTCTCAGCAGTTCCCAGTCTGGATATTTGGAATCAGCCCGAAGAAAATGTGCACAAAGATGAACTCATTGACAAGATCTCACCGAGTGAAGATGACAGATTTGCAGAGGCCATTGTCAGAGGTATATAATTTTAACACTTGATTGCACTTATTAATGTTGTCCATAAGGTTCACCACCAGTCCATTCACGACCTCTCACTCCCGCCCAAGGTATGTACTAGTCAAGGTCATCACATTCACTTACTCACAAAAATTTTGGACAGGTTCACAACCCGTGCCGGTCCATTCATGACCTCTCACTCCCACCCAAGGTATGCAGTCAAGGTCATCACATTCACTTACTCACAAAATCTTTGGACAGAGATATCTATGGCCACCCATGGTAAGATTCACATTTCACTCGAGAGGTGATTAACAAAATGTTATATATCCAGGTTCAGGACAAACACGTGCTGTTGAAGATGTTGTGGCTGTGCATCATCAAAGGAATCACACTCCTCGCCTCCCTAGTAATTCCCAACTGGTGACTATCCGACAACAACAATCTTCTATCCCATCGTGATCTCGTCAAACCACAAGTACCAACGTAGCTGCTGCACACAACAATCCAGATGTACTACCC
This sequence comes from Scleroderma bovista, assembly GCA_037178675.1. NCBI lineage: Eukaryota > Fungi > Basidiomycota > Agaricomycetes > Boletales > Sclerodermataceae > Scleroderma > Scleroderma bovista. Next base: position 58,810 of record JAYMGJ010000019.1, on the reverse strand, counting down.
CATATTGAGGACCAACAGGAGGTGATTCATCCATGTGTGGGTCATAGTACTGCAGAACGCACAGAATGCACAGAACCTTGGCAAATTCAATTCTATGATCCAGCAGTTCGTGACATACTCGAACAAGCAAAACAATTTTCTTATTGCGACGCTGCGTCTGTCAATGCCTTCCCTCTCCATGTACAGTTCAATACCAAAGCTGCGGAATATGTCGAAGAAGCTATTAGTGAAAGGCAATCCCAGGGCTTGTTTGTTGGGGAGGGTATGGTCTCATGTGTCTTAGTTGTTTAACTAACCTTACCTCTTCCCCAGGTTGGTGGCCTCAACATCACAATGACATATGCAGACTGGTATGTGAGGTATTTTTCTAGTGTCTATGATTTACAATGGCTATGCAGCTTTGGGAGGCCCTCGGAAACTGGTGTTCGGCGCTGAGGAAGAAAGCTCGTGTGTATGTAAGTCAACGCTACAAGTGGGACCCGGATAACCATCGAGAGGTAAACATTGCCATTGCAAAAGACCTGTTAGGACGGTGTGGATGGGCAGATAAGTCGTGTCTGCGCACTCAGTTGTGTATGTCTAATATATGTTCAGGGACATACCAACAACCTTGCACATCCTGCATTGTCGGGCCTGATTATAGACTTCTTCTACACTGGTGTCACGTCCGTCGGACAGCTATTCGCCAAAGTATTTGGAGTTGAGGTTCCAAGGGTTACCATTGCAATTTCTGCCACTGTGGTATTTTATTTCGCCTTTTTCTCTTGCTGACAGGCTGTAATGGAACACACAGCTGAAGGTTGTTCTTGATGAGATGGCATCTTTGAAGGGTGAGGTCAGTTTCAGGGTTGGCACCTACACCCCCATCTACTTCAAGCTTTGACGTGAATCTCGATTAATGTGGTGTACCTTATCCCATCATTCTGTTGCAATTATATTTGCTAGTCTGTTCTTACTATTGTGACTTTGTCCCATTTAGTAGTAGATATCACTTACTGTCGAGGCTGTTGAAATTTGCACAGTTTGAACAGCACATAGTACACTCTTTCACAGATTGGACAGCATCTGTCACAGATTTGGACAGAACTGTTAAGGCATTACACATGGTGACTGTTCCAGTGTGGCACATAGTACACTCTTTCACAGATTGGACAGTATCTGTCACAGATTTGGACAGATCTGTTAAGGCAACACACATGGTGACTGTTCCAGTGTGTCATGTCAGATCTGGTCTGGGACAGGTCTGGGACAGGTCTGGACACTTCTAGCCAGTTAGGTACCTTCCTAGGGGAGTCTGGAAGACCTGGGACTCTGTCCAGGGCAATCCAGCTCTGGACAGACAAGGGTGGGTTTGCTGATGCTGACCAACCCATCTTACTAGAATGCAATTGTGCAAAGAATGTAGCTGGCCTGGCAGCTGAACTCAACTTACCACAATTCCTCAACATGCTCCATTGCTTTCTTTATCTCCAACTCGATCCCATGGATGCTCGCAATCCAGAAGACATCCCCCTTCAGGAGTGCCCATTTTATGATGGTAAACTTTATGTCTATAATTCTGCATGCTCCATGTTTTTTTCACCCAGTGATCTGAGTGGCATTCATGGCATGCATCGTGAGTATATTCGCTCCTGCCCAATGTGGAGGAATGAAGGCCCTCGTTTGGACTGTGTATTTGTTGTAACTGACCCACAGGCAGAAGGCATGCGCAGCCTCAATGTTGTGCGTGTTCTTTTTTTTTTTCTTTCAAGTATTGAGGGACAGTATATCTGTGCACCATCATCCATTGGTTTGACCGCATGGGGGACGGCCCAGACACTGACACAGGGATGTGGATTGTCCGCCCAGGCTACTGAGCATGCAATGACAAAAACATTGCTATCATCCACATTGATGCCATATATCGCACAGCGCATCTCATTCCCGTCTATTCTGCTCACAATGTTAATCCAAAAGACATCAAACCTCACCATTCATATGACGTGTTCAGCTCCTTCTATGTAAACAAATTTGTTGATCATCACGCATTTGAATTGGCATTCTAGCTCATGGCCAAGGTATGTGATACCAGTAAGCACTTGCTGTCTTCTGTCTTCTATACTCTTCTGGCTCAACAGTGAAGCTGCCCTATTTTATCATATATGCCCTCCATCGCACGAAACCACACCCCCTGATCACTTTTGCAGCCCTTGTCCTCCTTCAAAGCCTCAAGGCTTGTTTTCTCACCACACGGGGATCATCGGGCCATCGTCTCTCCATATCTGCATTCATGTTGGCCAGCAAGGTCATCTGCGATGACACCCCCTACTCCCGCCAGCGTTGATGACATGTTCTCATTTATCCACAAGCAGCCCTGCCACAAACGAGTCGATAGTGACCCCCTGGTCACTTTTGTGGCCCTTGTCCTCCTTCAAAGACTCAAGGCTTGTTTTCTCACTACACAGGGATTATCAGGCCATTGTCTCTCCGTATCCGCATTCATGTTGGCCAGCGAGGTCATCTGCGACAACACCCTACTCCCGCCAGTGTCAACGACATGTTCTCATTTATCCACAAGCAGCCCTGCCACACATGAGTTGATAGTAGTGATGCATCCAGCTCCTACTTCTGCACCCCTGCCCACTCACAAATTCATCCCTACAATCGCAGTCACCAGCGTCATGAATCAACAGCTTGCATCACCTCCCTTGGTCCCCTGACAAGTCGTGCATCATCAAAACAAAGCCATCCATTGCTTCTACCTTGAGCTCATTCAAATTTGGAGATGAGCATATGATTCGCACAAAGCATGGCCTCTTGGAACGCCAGAGCTTGGAGAACATGGCACTTCAGGCCGAAGGAGAAGATACCTCTGGTTCTTGTAAGTATCCCCCCAATTATTCTGTACCTAAATTGACTTTCTCTGTTTTTAGTCCAAATACAACCTGTCTTCACTTGGCCACCAGTCATGACATGTTCTTGTTCTAGTACATGCACCTCCAGCTCGGGAGCAGCGACCCTGCCACTGTCCATTTCTGATGGGTACTCCTCTTTCTCAGAGGGTTCACAGTCCAGCATCGATCTCACACAACTCAATGTCATGCTTGCCAATGCTACACACCCTCTGGCCAACACTACTTTTGATCACGTGCGGCCCCGTGTGTGCGGTCATGGACATCATCAAAGAATCTCACAGGCTCGGGTGTCCAGGACCTTGATATACAAAACCATTGAGGAGGAGAAAATGAGGTCTTTGTCGCCCTTCAACTCACCTGATCATTCTTTCCCTGGTTCAACAACTAAGACCTTTCAACTCCCCAACTCGGTGACGAAAACAATAGGCCCTTCTTGAGTGTTTGTTGTCGACCCAGAGACGTCATCAGTAGATTCTTTTTCCTTGTGGGACGACAAATGGGGAATCTGAGCACTTCGGAAGTGCTATGCTCTTAGGGATGAGGTGCAGGATGCTGTAACTGAGAGCAAGCACACCTGGGTGGACACCCCATTCTCACTTTTTGCCATGCAATGTATGTCCATGAATATTCCAACATATGGTTTCAATTGACATTGTTTATTTTGCAGCATTTGATCCACCTTGTCATTGATCTGGAATGCAAGCGCTACTCAAACATTCCATCCAGAATTACCATCTGCTTCCATCTGACTTTTGACATGGGTGCTCAAGAGCTGGGAGTCAGCCCTCGCCATATCCTCGCTCCATCAAGACCTCTTTTTCATTCTCCCTTGCCAATGGTCAGCTGAGGGCTGCCATAGTGAACTCTATCACTGCCGCTTCCAATACCCCCCCAGTCCAATTGATCCCCAATGTGCTTCAAGAGGCTACTTTCAATCCCAACATGATTGCCTTGCCTCAACGTTGCGAGAAATTTGCAGATGAAAAGCCAATCTTCATTTCAGGGGACCCCAAGCACGTCTTCAGACTCCCACCACGCCCTCACGTTGCCTCCACTGCTCGTCGCGCAGCCCTTGGGTGGTCCAAGAGAAGTATTGTGTGGACTGGGCCCGAGAACAAAGAGAATAATACAAGCCTTGGTAACATCAGTCTTAGCGGAGGCTTAGCCAATGTGTCGCAAGGCATTACAATGACGTGAGTGGGCACATCTTGATGTTCTCGCAATTAATTGATGGATTTTTCTAGGCCATCGGAGACCCTGGTTCAACAACTAAGACCTCCCAATGCACTTCGGGAGGTTACTATCGATCCCAACATGGTTCCCTCGCCTCAACACTGCAAAAAAAATTGTGGATGAACCATCATCCTTCCAGGGGACAAGCCTGAGCATGTCTTCAGACTCACTGTTGAAGTCGCACATGCACCCGGCGTAAACCGTCAATGAAGTGCACACAAGACTGCGACCCATATTAGTGTAGACTTAGTAATAGTCCTCTTTAGAGTAGATGTTACATGTCACATGTCACATGTCACAGTCATGTGTCACACTATTTGTTGTATATAAACAGCGGACATCGCTTACATAATATAACAGCTCTTGACCAGCTACCACTATCATCTCAGCTTGTCCCCTCCACACAACAGGTGAGCAGGAGTAGCAGTTCCTCTACATAGATAGGTATTGCTCCAACACTCGCACCATGCCCTCGCGTTGCCTCCACTGCTCTTGGTATTGGCAGCGACAATCGGAAACAGGAGGACAACAGCACCCTATTTATTGTCTTAGATACACCTCTGTAACAGCTGTATAATACAGTCTTTCTGCACTTTTCCGACATTGTAGCAATGTTGCAAACTCTTTTGACTTATCGTGACATCATTATGAACTGCTGGACTTAATTTACTTTCCGTGAGTCACGTTATTTAAGTTCTGCTGGCTGCCTCGCCAAAAAAGTGCACTAAGTCCTAAATGTCCCGAAAGGCACGAATAAAGCCGTAATAGCTCAGATAGATTTTTGTTAGATTACGGATGCTATTCACGATCTTGAGTCATTGTGGTGGGTCTGGGTCTGGGTCATGTACTTCTATGTTGACGAGGATCACAAAATGCACCCACCTGAACAAGCCAAAGCTTTTTGATCGCTGTTCCCCGATTATGTACATACCCGTGGAGCGGGTGCGGTACCTTCTAACCTCACTGAAAGTGGATGCTCCCACAATTTTCTGGCATGTAATCGGCTATGCCAAAATAATTCATAGACGGTTGGTCAAGTCATACCGCGACATGGAAACATCACTCTCGCCCAATTACACACATTTCCTTCCGGATCTCACAGATTCTTTTCTCGATGCACTAGAATGAGCTATGAATTTCGCTGGGGATACCAAACTTTATATTCCTCTTGAACACTGCAAACGGAAGGAGCCTGAATGCGAAGACGGAAACCTGGTGTCATCCAACTTGAACAAGTGAGGCAAGCAGGGGTGATGTTGTTTAGTAGTAGGTTGTCATTAATTTTCCTTATCTGTCTTGCTCAAGCATCACTGTTACCACCGCGCAATTATAATATCCGATGTGACGAAGAAGTCCACAACAATCCGATGCATGCTTTGGCTACAGGACTGCGATTTCAATTAATTCAATGTTTTAGTAGTCTGCACAATCCATGTTGCATCAAAAATGTATCACTCCCACTCATCCCAGATATCGGGAGGTGCAAAGCTCCCCGAAGCTGGTGTCATAGTGTAAGTTCTGTTGTATCAGTAAGTTCCAAGACCTGTTCAATTAACCCGTCCTCATTGTTCTTCTCACCACGCCACATGCAACAAGAGAAGGAATGGCATGCGAGCTTGGAGTGTACAGCGGTCGAATGCCCATGCCCTCAATGACTTGATCAAGTCTCCCAGTCCGCGTATCCCTTACTTCAATGAACTCGGAGGAAAACAGAAGAACATGCGATGTGCGGAGTAAGGAACTTGCCTCGATCTCCCATCAGATGAAGTTGGAGTCATGGGGAAGGTTTACCATCCGTCGTGGTGTAACATCTAGTACTCATGGCTAGACAAAGATCTCTATCATGCATACATTGACTTTAGAATAGCTTACTGTCATTTATGGCCATCAACTCAGATGCATTGTATCGAATATGCCCAAGTGGGCAGGTGTTCTCATAGTGAGCCTCCAGGTCTGTCATATTTGACTTTGAGGAGGCGCCAGTGAAGTCTGGAACGACTGCAATGACTGGTTTCGTCATGCTGCATAGAACTGGTGAGCAATAAAGAGAAATAATTCAAAACAATTATCTTCCCTTTTGGGGATCAACGATTACAGTGCCACGGTCAGTACACACAGCAACCGACTTAATCAATGGCATCAGTGAGTAGAGTTTTCTTGGAATGTAAATGGGCTGCAGCCGTGAACTGAAGCTGTAAATCAAACATTCAAAGCTCGAAAACAAATCACTACCTCTCCATAAAGACAAAAGGACATTGTGGGATGCCGCAAAGCACGCGGGGATGCCATACGCATCTCAGGCCAACAAACCTCTAGAGTGTGGACAGTCATTTGTGAGAATAACGATTTGACAGCATACATTACTGTTGCGCTTCATTACCATGATCAGTGCAATGGCTAGCAGTCGGGCACTTACCTATAGTCAGTTCACCCCCTTTATGGTACCAGCTTCACAATTGATGGTGCTGCCATCCTGACCCACAATGGTTTCGAGGGATGCATCCAGGGCACTTGCAGATGGCTGATATTGGGCCACCCTGACAAGCACTTTGAGAAAATAGGAAAGCAAGTAACCACCATGGTGGGTGAGAATTTTGTTTACTTAAACCCTGTAATACAATGATGTTCTTCGCATTTTCAAAAGCAAGGATTTGGTGGAACGCTATCAATAACATCAACACTGAGCGCTGAATACTCAATCACGTAGATTGCACACCATTTGTCCTCCGAAGGTCATGAAGGTGTGGCAGATATGTACCAAGTTTCCCAAAACAGGAACTGTGATGGAACTATATTACCTGTATTGCCAACACGAATGTCAAGTTCAATCATGATATTGGCATCGATTGTCCTGAATTTGTGCGTCAGGACACAATATTGAAGCTCTTTCCAATGTGACATACCGCTTAAGCTGAGCCCATGCACCTGGGTAGGCCGTGTTATACGGTCAGCGGACGATGACAATCGGCCGTGCTACACGGGCTGGCGGAAGTGAGGCTTATGACTAGAGCTTTGCCGTATCACAGGGGTCAGCCCCCGACAGCATTGTCACCAAGTGACAACGGTGGGCCCATGGCTCTGTTGTCATCACGGGGTAGGGTGAAAGTCTTAAGCCGGACAAATGGGTGTCGTCATGAAAATACTCAGGCTGAGAGGAGTAGCATACCAATAGAATAAGTGAGCCAGTATGCAATGGAGGCAGTGGGGTGAAATCTGACGGCAGCAATAACACCATAGTGAGCCGGTCAATCAGCATTGCGGCATGGTCAACAGTGCGGTGTAGGGGGGGGTTGGGTGTTGCTGCTGCCTCAGGTGAGGCACGCTCGACCCAGGGGCTTCTGGAGGTCTGGCAGAGCTCCCAGGGACTGGGGAGACTAGAGGAAGTAGGGAGAGTAGAGGTGTTCAGTCACTCCAGGACTGAGATCAAACATATACAGAGGAAAGAGGGAAGTTGCTTAGTAAGCTAAGTACAAGCCTACATAGCTAAGGTAAGAGTCCAGTATCAGTACTACCAATTCTACACCTAGAGACAGGACTGTCTCTACAGCGGCAAAGTCAACACTCCGGCATGTTCAACGAGATGATGTGCCGATGAGATGTTGTGCCGCTGATATGCAGTGCCGCTGATATGTGGTGCCGCTGATATGTGGTGCCGCTGATATGTGGTGCCGACGATATGTGGTGCCAGGTGTTATGTGTTGGCCGCATCTATTGCTGCATCAATTTAGTGCTGACGGTTCCTCGTGCCAGATCTTGGCCTAACGGTAGTTACTTAACACTATATGCACGGCGATACATCTATATAGAGGACATAATATCTAGGGCCTAATGGGTATACAGGGAGATCAACTTTGTGGCCCAACGCACTCAATGGGACACCTATCCACATGCCTTCCCAACTATATAGTTGTTCCCACATTGAGGGCTTGTTTAATCCTCTGGGACACCCCATTCATGGCTTGTCACTTTAAAATGTACTTGCAAGGTTTGCCTGCATAGCTAGATAACACCTCTGCTAGGGCCTGCCCAATGCTATGGGATACCATGGCCATTGCCTGTCAGACTGAGCTGGGCGCACTGACTATAAATGACGCTGTCTCCAGGGCTTGCCCAGAGTTATGGGACACCACACCTGTGGCTAGCACCCCTTAAAGGTACAGTCTCTGCACAGCCCATTGGAATGCAAGGGACAATAGTTCCATGGCCCTTTGGTAAGAAAGGGACTCTGTTGTTACAGCCTGATCAAAGCCCGAAACACACTATTCCTCTGGCCTGCCAACAGAAATGGCAAACCATATTTAGGGCCTGATGCAAAGCACGGGACACTGGCACTGCAGCCCTCCTACTCACTCCTATTTGTTGGGCTCTATAATAGAATAGAGAACACTATATCCAGGGCCTCCTGCTCTTATAGATGATACGGCACCTGGGGCTGTTATGTAATCATGGGACACCATCATATGGGGCTTGACACATTGTGTGACACCACTTTAGCGGCGTGCCTTGGGAACTGCAGGAGGCGGGGCCTACTCTGCTACTTCTAGCCCCTTGGCCACAATTCCATGGCTACCCTGCTGCTTTGGCCGCCATGCTGCTAACAGTCCTTCGGCAGCAGCGGCTATCCCTGGTTCTCTGGCCGCATTGCTGTGGCATACCTTTCTTTTGCCGTGATACCGCGGCTGTACTTGTCATAGTGGAGGCCACCACTGCCGCCCAGCCATGATTGGTTACAGCCATCACAGCCGCAAACTTGACGACCGGCATAAGGTATCAACTTGCGGCACCCATTGTATTGGAAGATGCGGACGACACCTCCACCCAGACATGTGCTATTCCCATTCATGCCGATGTGTTCCCTGTGTGATTTCTGCCTCATTGTTAACCTGGCCGGGTGTTGCAGCCGCAGCTCAGACTTTGGCCGGCAACATTATATCACATGTGTCGCTTTGGCCGATATTTGATTAACCAATTATTGTTGTGATGAACATATATGTAGGTATTCATACAATGTTTACCTACCACCCAAAGACTCCTCCCATTTCTGCCGCAATGCATTTGGTGCACGGGTTAGCATCTCAATGTCCTCCATCCTTTTTGCACAATGCTGCATCACCTCTATATGATATTTGAGGGCATTGTCTGAGCTCCGCAACATATTGTCGCAGAAGTACCGTGCATTTGACAAGGCCTCGTCGGAGGTATACCCAACGGTGAGTAGAATGGTGACCTTTCTATCAGCAACCTTGGAAAAGCTTTAGTATCTAACACAACACGGATAAGGGAGCATACCAGGTCCGGCAGAAAGAATGCCTCTGCCTCCGATACCATGTCCCGCAGCGGCCGCGTGCTGTACCCTGCCGTACATGGGCCGTGGCCATTTACCCACCACGAGTTTGCCACTTGAAGCGTACTTGGAACCTGGACTTCGGCGGCCTTCGCATGATAGACGTTCAACTGCTGCATTGCCGCATACAGTCTTGCCAGCGGCAGATCTTCTAGTACGACCATTCTGTGCACCCTGCTCGCCATCATTGGCAATATCATCTTCGCACCCATAGCCTGGCATGCGGCAAGCACACGTTCTAAATTTGCCTGGGGGCTCATGAGTGTGTTAATCAAATGTAATCATTCTCCACTTACCACTTCCGTTTGTACGTTTGCATACCATTCAGCTGTGGCCAGCATCCCCTCGGGCTGTTGTTGAACCGCGTGCACCATCTGTCGAAAGCGGACTCCAACGTATTGCAATACCATGGACAGTTCACAGGTTTCGTGCAGTTCGGATGTGGTATTCATGATTGATGGTGTGATGGCCGATTCGCCCTAAGCCTTATAACATTCAGGTAATCAATGTTCTCACGGTCCACATGTCACCTGATGCATAATTACCACATTGTGCAACCGGGCATGTGTTGTTTCGCACCGGCCAATCGCCGATCAGCCTTGTTTAGTGGATCTAGCCGAGAATGGAATGTGTTGCATTGCCGTTTGCAAACAGATGTCCGCAGGATGCCGCACATCCCCCACTAAAATTTTTACTCCCCACATTGTCAAAAGTCGTCCTGTTTCCAATGGCCGGTGCAAATGCCGTGCCATCCAACTATACTTTGTCTGACATCATGGCATCATATATGCGGCGCCGCTTCCTGAATGAAGCATTCCCAGACTTAAATTCCCCCACCCCGGAAACACTTCTGTCCCTGCCGGTGGACGCAACTGTAGCCATGAACCAAATTGTATCCACCATCACACAGGCATACCATAATCGGAGTGAGCCAATTCTTTTATAGTTCTATTATCCCTTGCTTGATATCCACTGAAGTTTCGTGCGGCATTGACTTGATTAGGTTGTCTGAAAGCCTCGGACCAATGCAATCCGGAACAAATGAGCAACAGGAGATTAGGGTCCTCCGTAGACATCCTTCCTCTTTGACTGGGACCCTTTCCCGGCCCACCATTATTCTGGGAGAAGGTGACACAATTGCATTGTGGTATCTTCCCGGAGCTCTAGCTCCCTGCATCCAAGTATGGTATCATTCCACTCTCATTGTCCACTGTTGAGGCCTTTGTTTCTAGGAGCACATCGCGGCATCCATCGATTCACTTGCAGATCCACTGGAAGAGAGTATTACTAATCAATCATGGCGTACAACACACCAGTATTTCAAGGATGACGTGGATATTTTCGGGTGCTTGGAATTCTCTCCGGCACGGCACATGCTCGGCCATTCTGTGAGTACCTTCCTTCTTTTGATGATGCACTTGTTTGATCTTCTGCTAGACCCCCAATGACATTCCGGGGGTGTCCAAGGCTTTGGCCGGTCCTACCGGCTATCAATGGAGCAAGGATATATGTCTTCCGTCGGCAATACTTTCAGGTGTTCTTTCTATTATCCATCCACCTCTATACGATGCCGGCCACCTTGCCATGCAACACTTGACTGACTGGGCGACCGGCCATGATCCCGGAATGCTGGCGGCACTTGAAAATTGGTCCACTGTCTTCACCAATATCTCGCTAATTGTCAATCGAAGTACCCCCCTCCACAGGGACCCACACTCTCGAGCAGATTGGTATGACATGCTAGTCAGTGTCGGTAATTATGATGATTGTGCACTGCACATTCCCAGTCTTGGGATTCAGGTATTGTACAATCCCGGCACTGTCGTTGCATTTTCCAGCCGGCTCTTTCGGCACGGCGTCAACGAGGTTGACGGAGCGAGGTGCTGTTTGGCGTATTATATGAGGGATAATATTCACCATTGGTTGAGGGTGCCACGGCCTCTTGATTGGGTGACGCCAGATAATGTCCGCAATGCACTGGTGAAGCATTGAATAATTAGCTTCCTGATATGATTGTTTGTTGTACTAAAATGTAATTCTGATGGTATGTAGTCCAAATTTGTTGGAAGTAGTTTGTAGTAGATACTATCCGAACGTGTGTTGTGCCGATGGGATGTAGTGCCGCTCGGCGAGCCCAAAGTCGATTCCGGCATGATCACAATGATCCGGCTTGGTCAAGTGTAAACATTCAACAGGGCGGCACATTCATCATTCCGGCACAGTCAACACTCCGGCAGGATCGGCATTCCAGCACTGCCCACCACGCACCCTCACTCGGACATGACTGGCAGAGCAAGAAGTATTCCCGGGGGCGGCCAACGCGCATCAAGATGGAACCTGTCGACACTGAAAATGATGAGAAGCTCACACGAGTTGCATCAGCCTTGAGGAGAAACTGTCGCCGATGAGTGGTCCATATGATGACTGTGCCGGACTGGTAATGGTGCCGGAGTGTTGACTGTGCCGGAGTGTTGACTGTGCCAGAGTGTTGATTGGGCTGGAGTGTTGACTGGGCCGGACTGATGATGGTGCCGAATGGTTGATTGTGCCGACAGAGTGTTGATTGTGCCGACGGAGTGTTGATTGTGCCGACCTGTTGACTGCCGGGATGTGGATCCTGCCGGAGTGTTGACTGTGCCGCAAGGTTGATTGTGCCGGAGTATTGATTGTGCTGGCCTGTCAACATTATGGCAGAGTCAACACTGCGGCACAATCAACCCTCCGGCACAATCACCGTTCTGGCTCAACATTGTGGCAGAGTCAACCCTGTGGCACAATCAACCATTCAGCACATTCATCATTCCGGCACAGTCAACAGTTTGGCACAATCAACAATTCGGCACTATCATCATTGTGGCACACATTGCCGGAAGCATCCTGACACGCCACTACACAACAGCATGATTGATGCTAGATTAGTTCACGCTGCCAGAATTATAATTGTGCCGAACTGTTGAATCTGCCGGAATGATGAATGTGCTGAATGGTTGATTGTGCCACAGGGTTGACTCTGCCACAATGTTGAGCCAGAACGGTGATTGTGCTGGAGGGTTGATTGTGCCGCAGTGTTGACTCTGCTGTAATGTTGACAGGCCAGCACAATCAATACTCCGGCACAATCAACCTTGCGGCACAGTCAACACTCCAGCAGGATCCACATCCTGGCAGTCAACAGGCCGGCACAATCAACACTCCGTCGGCACCATCATTAGTCTGGCCCAGTCAACACTCTGGCACACTCAACCCTCTGGCACAGGCAACATTGCGGCCGAGCCAACACTGCAGCACAATCATCATTTCGGCACAATCACCATTCTGGCTCAACATTGCGGCAGAGTCAGCCCTCCGGCACAATCAACCGTTCGGCACAATCATCATTCCGGCACAGTCAACATTCCAGCACAATCAACAATTCGGCACCATCATCATTGCGGCACACGCTGCTGGAAACATCCTGACACGCCGCTACACAACAGCATGATTGATGCAGTGAACTACGGCACATATGTTATAGCTAGCTGTTGCACCGGCACACAATGGTTTCTAGCTGCGGTAGTTGATTGTTATCAATTCCAGCAGTCGTGGAACTACGAGGACCATGGCCGGTAGGCCCATGTTTGCACATCTTCCCTTGGCAGATTTATATTTACATATTGGCCGAAGGGTGTTCATGCATGGCATTCAATTGCTGCTGGTGCATGGCTTTGCCATTGCGGCTACCAGCGAATCTATGTGCCACTGTCCATGACCCTCCCATTCCATCATCCATTCATTCCAAGGTATGCACCCCATAAATACCTTGCAGTTGCACCTTGTTTTTTCCACTAACAGCCACTTGATGATCCGTTTCAAATATGTCCTCTTTGCATACCATATAGCGGTATTTGATGCCGATGGTCAATGCCAATCATACACAACCAAGTCTACCATACATTTGACATTGCTTTGCTGCATAGCATGCTCTCCCCATCTCTCTGCTCATATTAGCCTCCTCCTTCTGATCTCTCCAAAGTGTTTCCCTATACGAAAGAAATTGTCTTGTCCACGTGGCTTCACATGTCAATAGTTTTACCTCTTCGTCCCACCTGTCTCGCAATGCTTTCGCCCTCAACCAATGCACCCGGTAAACTATACATGTCAGCTGGTGTTAACATGAGGAGCAATCATCTTACATTCAGACATCCAATCATTGACTTCTGTATCCCGCGGCACATCCATTGTCCAAAACCAGGCCAAAGTGTCATCCCTATGACCCCTTGCATTTGGGTCGGCAATGGTTGCACTGATCTTTAGGTCTTCTTTCCTCAACATTTTGTATCGGTTCAATGTGTTGCCGCTTGCATTCAATGCTATCATTTGTTTCCGGCACCGACGATATATTGCCGCATGCCGCTGCACTTTCACATCGGCACTACCCACCTTCCCCCAGGCCCTCGTAGTCATATTGTATGTCCCGGCATGTCTGACATCGGTCCGGAAGATGACTGCCTTGTGTGCCAGCGAAACCCTTAGTTCATGTAGAGCATCGTTGGCATCCGCACCATCTTTAAGAAGTTGTTGTCATTCATTTGAAAATCAAGCAGCTCCTGTCTATGCGGCGTTGCCATTCCGCGGGCCGATGGCAAAATGATGTTAAGAGAGGACCAGAGAGTCTCCATAATTTCACCATCGACGCGGCCTAAAGGCTACCAAAAGGCGGTAGGATGCATCATGGGGAAGCTCACCTAGGAGGAAAGGGATGCTGCGGCAAAGCAGGCTGATGAATGGAACGAGGAGCAGCCGCCGGCAGAGGTCCAGGCCGAGTAAGTTTGACATGTTATCTCGACAATTATTCATCTGCAAACAGAATGGCCGAGACAAAAGGCCGACAATATGTCAAACAGTTTGCGCAGGAAATGTGGCGGCAGTGTGGGATGCGGGTGGTTGTGATGGCGGCATGGAAGGGCCGGAATGGTCAGCCCATGATGGGAATGTATGTCACTTCTCACTTGTGGTATTTGTATACTCACATTCACAGGCACGACTTTAATTCGGCATTGGGACAAGGGAAGACCTTTGCCGATTGGGATGACATCAAGCACCACTGGGATGCCTATGCACAGCAGGCCATAGGAGGGGAAGAACACGATGATAGCGATGAAGATGCCGGACCGACGCTCTGCCGGAAGAAAGGGCAGAAGAGGCCGCAAACTGTTTTACCAACAATGGAAGATGGCACACCAATGATTCCGATCATCCTCGATATGCAAGCATTGGAGAGAAAGGATGTTATGAGGACCTTTGTGACATGGCATTATCATAAGTTCTTCCTTGTAAATAGACGGAGAATTGACCCCTTGCCGCAGGCAAGGCATGCGGCAAGCCAAGTGCAAGTGTTCCTTGGGCTGCCATACATGCAAAGACCGGTATCTACATTTCATCTGTGTACCTGCCGCGGCATTGGGAGTTCAAAGAGCCGACCCGGCTCACAAATCAGGAAGTTACAAAGGTACTGGAATTCTGGCGCGATAGGCAAGTGACAGATCCGGAAGATGTACTGACATTTCACAAATGGAGAGATATGGATGGTGGATTACAAGATCCAGTATCAGATTGTGAGGACTCAGTGGCCGGAATGATAAGTGCAGCAAAGCCGCCCCTGAAAGGTTAGCTCTGAATACTTTTATCAACTTGTTTTGACTGGTTCAAAGAACCTGTGGCACGAGATGTGGAACTCCCAAGCAGTCGGAAGAGGCGGCGCACAATTGGTATGGATCTTTCAACCATGTTATGCAACCATTGACATGCATAAAAGAAGAGGCCCCAGAGGAGAGGGAGTCCAGTGCAACAAACAAAAACCAATGCCGGTCAAACCAGGATGATGGTACGCCCCATCCGTATTCCAAGCATTTGATCCTCCTACATTTGGAACATCCCTGTCAGCAAGCCATACAACGCCCATTGAACAGCCTGGTCAGTTCCTTTGAATATTTTTGTTGTCAGAATATGAAGTTTATATATAGAGGATGACTCAGATGGACATAATGCTAAGGAAAATGGTGCGTGGGGCTTGGTTTTGTTATGCCGGTGGGACCATCTTGACGAAGAGCATCAGCGGCACTGATGGCACGGCAGCCGGCCGAACCTAAACAGCAAGGTGGGTATTGGTCTCAATTACTTGGAAATGGCACGTATTCTCATATAAGAAAAAGCACATATGGATCCCGGCAACGTCAATGCTAATGGACCGATGAAGCCAAAGCCCCGGGTTAAAAAGAACACAGCCGATGCGCCAGTGGAATGTAAGTTTGCCTATTTCAATATCCATTTGAGCAATTCCGACAAATGATAGTTGGTGAATTAACTATGCATTCCATTGGCAACACAAATGGGATGGAGGGTGGTCGATCAGGGGATGATGATGCCACACACTCTGGAGGCAAGGGGAAGCGGGCTGCCAGCACATGCCGGATTGCCAGGGCTCAACATGTCAATGCCGTTGCCGGGCCTAGTCAACCGGAACGGCAAAGAAGGCGGCCAAAGCGGCCCGATGCCGATGTCCCTACGCCCAGCCCAAAGAGACGCCGCAAATAATATACTTGTAGAATAATGCTATTGTCAAATCTGCCATGTCTTGTGCCGAAAGATTTTATTGCCGCACTACTGTAACAAAACTACAGCTTGGAGGGATCTAATACTACCACATCCTCAGGGTGATCGGACTCAATTATGTCACCATTCTCGCCAAGTCGGGCTGACCTAGCCAACATATCCCGCACATTTGCCAACATCACTCTCCGGCACATTTCCGATCTCCACAACCTGGCGGTGTTGAGCAACGTGTTTGCGTAATGAATGTAGGCCGCGATCATAGGGTGATCAAGGCCGGCATCGAGTGGGAGTAGGTCGGGCAAGTTCCTAGGAGGGACGGATGTAGCAACTTGCCTTGCAGAGGCCACTAGATGACAACTGATCAACTGATACTATGGATCAAGCCCAAGAGAGACTTACATGAAAGCGCATCACTCTGGAATGGATCCAAATGCTCATGCAATGCATTAATCCTGTCCACCATCTCAAAATATTCCACTGGATGATTGTTAAATACACATAATTCCTGCAGTAATACTGACTTACCATCCTCTGCATGCACGTGTTCCCGGAATCGTGCATGCGATCCAGATACAGCCTCAGGAGATGATTCTGCCTCCATTGGGGAGGTGGGAATCCGCTGGCTTGATGCTGGGCTAGATAGCGATGCCGGGCTGGATGGCGATGCCGGGAGCGATGGCGATGCTGGGCTGGATGGTGATGCTGGGCTGGACGGTGATGCCGGGACTGAGGATGCCGGCATTGATGGGGATGACGTCCCAATACGTGGCATGTGCACTGGAGAGGGCGGGATCCATGCGGCCATCGTGGGGGATGGTGACGGTGGCATCCATGCTTGCGGTTGGGTGCCTTGGGATGATGGCCGAACCGATGGGGTAGCTGGCATTGCTGCCGGGGGTGGCATTGATGCCTGCGACCGAATGGTGAGGGTAGACGGCACATTGGATGAACTGGCAGCGATTGGAGGCGACGGTGGCATCCAAGCCTGGGATCTAGTCGTGGGGGTTGCTGCACGCATCTCGTGTGCTGAAGGGCCAGGGAGGTTGATCAGAGCTGATTGCGAGGGGGCTGGCAACTGATTGTTTGCCGCTGTTGCTTGTCTGTTGCTGTCCCCAGACATTGCATCGTTGTTCCTCACAGACACATTTGTTTCACCTGTGCGCATCCCGTGGCGTGGGGGAGAGGGTGGCATCCAGTCCATGCTTGATGGCAGGCGTTCATCGACAATGGATGGAGGCGGGTGCCACACTGGCAGTGCAGGAATGGCTGATAACAATGTCATGCAGATCAGCTCAGAGGAGAGAAATTACTCACTCAATTTCCGCGGACTTGCGCTATCAAATCTGACAGACTTAGGTGGCATAGTGGTAGCAAAGATGCAAGTTGACAAGATGGAATTGACGTGGAATGGAAATCACAATTGAATGATTATATAATAATGGTTTCCATATATAGTTCATTTATCTCACCACTGGAAAGATTTGCTGATAGTGTGTTGTGCCAAAGGTATCGGCAAGTGCCGATGTTATACAAGTGCTGATGGTATTACAAATGTATGTCCTGCCGCTGGGGTGTGTGCCGATTGTCTACCGTATGCATGTTCCAATGGAATGCTGTGCTGATTACAGTATGTTACCTCAATCAACACCTAATGCCGCCATCCACGGCAATTATAGATACTCTTGCTATTTATGTATATCGGTAACATCGAAGAATTACTGCAAAGGTAAATCTTGCATTTGCCGGCGAAAGATTGGGATAGTATCATGTACATAGTGCCAATAGTGTGCTGTGTCACAAGTGTGATGTGCCGATAGTATAGTGCCGATGGTATGTAGTGCCGATGGTATGTTGTGCCGATGGTATGTTGTGCCGATGGTATGTTGTGCCGATGTTGCTGTGCCGATAGTGTCTTGTGCGAATGGTTTGCAAGTGCCAATGTTATGCAAGTGCTGATCACTGTTGCAGCGGCATGGATGTAATGCCGCCGGTGGTTGTGCCGATTGTATGCCGATTGTATGTGCTGATGCAGTGCCGAGTGTATGTTCTCCCTTGTATGTTCTGCTGATTGTGTTGTGCCAGTGGATTAAAAGTATGTTGCTCCTTCCAATACTTGATGCCGCCATACATGGCAATTATAGTTACATCTGTAGGACATATCTAGCCTGCTCTTGGTATTCATGTATATCAGTAACGTTGAAAAGTTACTCCACAGGTAAATTTGGGATGTGCCGGCGACATATTGGCAATGCATTCATGGCTGTGGTTGAGACCATTACTGGCATGTCTCTGACAGAGTTCTCAGGCTGTGTCAATGATTCACAAGGACAACTCTACATGCATAAATATACTTTACAATGTGATGTATATGGTATACATGGAATAGGAAGCGGAAATTGTACAAAAGACGTAGGTATGATAAAAGAAAATTAGTCCGTTTCCATTTGCACACCGGCATCATGCCCGGCATCAGCATCGGAACTCCCAATCTCCATATCGGATGCCGGCCCAACATCTCCATCTTCCGGCGGGCTGACCTCGATTGCTGGAATATTGCCGGTCTCTATGGTTGCGGCCACTTCATCACAAATCGCTGTCAATAACACAATCTTGTGATCAGTAGCACATGGCTTGGTAATTGACAGACTTACCTTTTGGTGGGGCCCAGTCGTAGCTATCACCAGTTGGCTTGCTGGCACCCCTTTCATCGACCAAGCCTGGAGTTGCCACCTCCAGACTTGAGGCATTGTTGCGCAGCGCAACCTGCATACCATGGGTGCCGGTCGGCTCGCTCGAGCCATGTCGGGACGGATTGTTGGACGATGCCATTTCTTCCAGCATTGTGGTAGGCGCTAGTGCCAACGGGCTTGGTGGACTGGGGTGAGCGCACTGCGAGACCTCGGGACATGTTGAGTCAGATGCCAGCTGTGTCGGTGCGAATGCCTGCCGCGATGCCGGACGTTGAAGGTGGGATGGTGTTGGGAACAGCTGTTCCCGCATCGCTTCAACCACCTGCCGTAAGCTGGCGACTTCTCCGAGCGCGACGGCCAATCTTGCATTCGCTTCGTCCACCTTTCGTTCCGTTTCGGCCTGCTTTTCCCTCAAACGGACAACCTCCTCCTCGAGATCTTGTACATTCGACGTATTTGTACTGTCTCCCGGTGTTGTGGGAGGGTTCGTGCCACTGCCGGCGGCCATTGACGATGGACTTGCCGTCCTCGATGTCTTCCCTAGCCATGCTGGAGTATTGATCAGTACCCCATCAAAAACTGGATGGAATATCGCTAGAAATAATATTAAATTGTTCGAATAATGAACGACTTACTTGGTTTCCTGGGCGGATTGGCCGCTGCTGGTGCCGGGGTCTGACGTTGGCTTTTTGCATGCTGTGACCTTCCTCAGTTGAGCGTTGAGGGCGCAGATGGTGAACGCCGACGCGGTGCAGGTTTCCTCGGTGCTTGTGAACGCGACCTTGACCTCGCTCTGACTGCCATCATCATACTGCATGCAATCTTGCTGCAGCAACATTGCCAGCAAGCACGGCCTGGGTTCGCTGCACACCGTCGATCTCGCTGTACGCACTTGATGCAGCGATCCTTGTCATCCACCCACTCATAGCCTGCGTCTGGTGTCTGCATGTCACGAACGTTTGGCCTTGGTCGCTTTGGCCGTGGTTGCGATGAGGCTTCTTCATCATCACCATCGCTGTTGATCGTTGCGACGGATTGGGCACGCTTCCTCGGCTTGCGACTGCGACTGCGGCCCCTAGGCACCTCATCATCCTCGATGGCACGGCTTCCTTCTGGCACTGCTTGTGAGTCCTCAGTTTCACTGGGCTCACCTACTTGGCCATGACTGCCGTGCACCTCTGTCTCCTTTACCCCCGATGGTCCTGCCACTGCATTGTTCCCCGACGGCTCTACCGCTCTCCTCTTTCCCTTGTCCTCCTTCTTCTGCGGCTTGCCTAGTTGGAACCAGGGATGGTCCCGGATATCGTGGTCCGTGGCGTTAACGATGTCCGGGAAGTGAGGCCACTTCCCTGTCGACAGGATCACCTCTGGCGCCTCCATAAACTGGTCGGCAGCAACGATGATAGTCGGTATAATGAATCCTGCAGGTAACTCCTGCAGGACATTCTCGACCCGGCGCTATCATATCCTAATCAGTGAGTTGATTGATTGCAGATAAATTTGCCACGCACCACCTGGGCCCAGATAGTTGACACTGCTTCCGACCATACACCCTTCTCCCGTGTGCTTCTCAAGCCATCAATCCGGCCTTGAATTATTTCAGCGGCCTGGGTGACGACTTCTTCTGCAGTGAGGGACGTAGCCGTTGACATGTCCTCTTGAACGGATGAGGCGGAGACGAACTGAGAACCTTCTGAAGTTTCCATATAGACTGTAAGGATGTGGAAATGGTAAAGCAGTGGTTGAGAGGAAGAACTGGGTCCGATTGCCGTGCGGCCTGAAGGATGTTCAACGTATTATATAAGCATTTCACACCACAACATGTTTGCATTGTGGTCGCACACCAAAGTGGACTAAATCAAATATAGGTTAATAATTCAGCCACAAGTCCGACCAATCATTGTCCTGACAATTCGGCTAATGAACCACACTGCTGCATTTCATATTGCATGATGGCCGCGTTTCTATTGCTTGTGATTGGCTGTCACAGTGCATTGTCCCATCACAATAATAAGGGATCTCGGATCGGCATTATGATTTGCCTTATTTTGGAGTGTGTCTCTCGGGGAACAATCGATGCGGCATGTATTAACACAGCCGCAGCTTGAGAAAGGGATCAATGCCGCATGTCAGTCATTGCGGTACGGCCATCATTAATTTAATGTTATCATTGCGGTACTTATTCGCACAGCCACCAGCCTGGCTGCCACCGGCCAGTATGTCAGTGGCAAATGCCGGTGTCCACAACCGTGCCGACACTGCCACACGGCACGGTCATTCCCATATTGCCGCACATGCAAGCATGATGGCCGCACGGCTATTACTGCAGCACGTTTGTGATTCTCGGCAAGGTATTGCGGCACCTGCGCGATAGCTGCACAGCCATTACCAGTATTTATGTTGTGCCGTTCTTGTAATGCCGCAATTCTATTATGCCGATGGTAGATTGCTGATGACATGTTGTGCCACTGCTGTCGTCGGTTCAAATCCGACATTGCCCGAAAAACAATTCTGCCGACAGTCGTGTTCTGCCGACAGCCTTGTTCTGCCGACAACCTTGTTCTGCCGACAGTGTGTTCTGCCGCCAGCGTTGTTCTGCCGCCAGCGTTGTTCTGCTGACAACGTGTTCTGCTGACAGCCTTGTTCTGCCGACAGTGTGTTCTGCCGACAGCCTTGTTCTGCCGACAGCGTTGTTCTGCTGACAACGTGTTCTGCTGACAGCCTTGTTCTGCCGACAGTGTGTTCTGCCGACAGCCTTGTTCTGCCGACAGTGTGTTCTGCCGACAGCCTTGTTCTGCCGACAGTGTGTTCTGCCGACAGCCTTGTTCTGCCGACAGTGTGTTCTGCCGACAGTGTGTTCTGCCGACAGCCTTCTTCTGCCGACAGCATTGTTCTGCCGACAGTGTGTTCTGCCAATGCCATGTAGTGCCGATTGTGTCGTGCCACACCTGGCTTACCGCTACTTTAGAGAAGACCAGATGCCCGGCCCTACATTTATACAAGGGATATAGTTCTAAGGGCCTGCTGTGTATATTGGGAGGCCAAACATTATGGCCGATCATACTGAAGGGGAAGCATATCAGCTGGCCTTCCCATCTAGCTAGGTGTCCCCAGAAGGAGGGCTTGCTTAATGCTCTGGGACACCGCATTCATAGCCTGTCACTTTGAAGTGTACTGCAAGGCCCTCCCATATAGGTAGATAACACCTTTCTGAGGGCCCACCTAATGCTATGGGACATTGTACCTATTGTTGCCATGTGCCCTGCACATAATAGATGAAACTGGCTCCAGGGCCTACTCATAGTCATGGGACACCAATCCCATGGCTGGGTATTCTTAAAGGTACACCATGCATGCAGCCCATTGGAAAGCACGGGATGCTGTTTCTTTGGCTGGCCCTGCAACAAGAAAGGGACACCAAAGGTACAGCCCAATGCAAAGCACAGGACACCAATACCACAGCCAAATGCAAAGCATGGGACACTGGTACAGAGGCCCTTCTATTGACTCCCGTCCACAGGCTAGCCGCATTGCAGCACTTACTACCGTCCTTTTGCTGAAATGCTGCGGCAAGCCCCCTGCAATCCTCGGCCTGAATCTGCGGCATATAGTCCTCTGGCCGCATGCCGCAGCTCCCTTGCCGCATTAGGTCCTATTGCCACAGGCCATATCCTGATCTAGTGTACTAGTGTGTCAGCCCACCAATATTACTTGGTGACAACCTTTCCATGAGCCACCAATATGGCATGGTGAAACACCTTACCATTAGCCCACTCGTATGACATGGGGATGCACCATGGCTGGGCCCTATCTCAGCTGGTCATGTAGCACGGCCGATTGTCAGCTTCGTCTGTCCGTGTTGTATGGGACAATGCAGGTGCATTATGTGTTAAGCTTGTGTGAACAAAGCATTGACTGCAGATGTGCGAGGAATAGGGAACGGATGAGCAGACAAGGATTGAGCACTCGACTGGGGTGACAATGCTATGACCCACTGTGGTGGTGTACTTACCAAAGTGGTTTGCTCTGCGCTGCTCAGTGAGAGTATTCCTTGAAGGGCTACAAGAGAACTGGAGCCATCACTGCTCGAGATCTATCATAGCCCCTCAAGGCACACCTGATGTAATAGATTTGCCTACCACCCGCCTACTATCCAAGGTATTCAAAAGACTCTCCTTCGGCCATTCTGTATGAAAGATGTCGTGACTCTCCAGGGGTCTCCCCAGGGAGTTACTAGAGGATGCCGATACTTAAACTGAAAGAACCTCGGTGATGGATTTCCCATTTTCTGTGGCGAAAATGTGTCTTTTTGCTATGTTCTTCTATGACGAAGTGTATAGGTTGAGGATTGTGTTAGAGGGTCACACCCCATATTTGTCCACATCTGATCAGACATAAAGCTGATTTTTGGGGGACACACCAGATACACTAACTGATATATAGGCACCCCCTTCTCGGGCCACACATGCCAGAGTTCTCCTTTGTTTGCTCCGTGGAGAGTAGTGACCTTAGACCTTGCTACGTTTCTTAGGTTGACTCTCCACACCACCCTGGTCCGGCTCTTTATGTTTCCCGGGTACGTGGAGTATTACGCTCTTCGATACGGCGGTAGCAGCCTGCAGTGCCTCAGTAAAGAAAGTTGTGAGTTCGTCCGGATGATCTTGGAATTTCGGCGGTAGTGTTCGCTCGCATGCCGAGTATGGGGTATCCCGGCAGGAATTGGAAGGGTCAGATGGAGGACATCCTACACTGCATGTGTGACGGGTCCGACTCAAAGCCTGATCAGCGGGAATCACATGCCAACCACAATCTTGTGGGAGTGGTGAATAGTGTAGTAATTGATGCATGTCATCTTTCTTCCCGTCCACTGCTACCTCTGCTGCTTCGTGAGTCGTGAGGAAATACTTCATGTCTGCCTTTGCCGCCTTGGTCCCCTTGGCCTTCTCTAAGTCAGAAAAGATCTCCGCGTAAATTTCATCTTCCCGTTTCTGATCGTAGTCCTTCCATGAATCCTTGATCACGACGAGCTTAGGAGTATCTGGTGAGCTCCCTGCGGTATCTGGTCTGTTCAACATGTCAGATAGTCAACAGAGGTATGGTAAATCTAACCGATTTATGGTCTAGTGCTGAACGCGGGATATGGAGGAATTAGGTGGAGTTTACCAGCCTAAAGAAAGGTGATCTCTAAGATGCCATATTTGGTGATAGGACATCAGAGCACGGAAGCTTGGAAACTCACATATGCGTCTTCGACTCCTGGTTCCCCCAGTGTGAGTACAGCGTTAATCACCATCTTGTCAATGTCGCCTGAAGAAGTGGATTTCTTCCCATCCTTTGAGCATCGTATCAATGTTGATTCATGCATCGAGAAAAATGCATAGAAAGGTTGGTCTTTGGTGGGATCTTTGAAGTTGTGGACCTGAGCCGATATCGTGGACATGTTGCAGTCGCGTGACCAGAGTCACTGTACTGAAGTGCGTTTCTACAGAATCCTATTTGCCAATTTGAAGTTTATACCCACGAGAGAGCGAACGTGAAACACAGTTGAGTGGTGAAGAATAAGTCAGCGACATGGTCGACTCACAGCAAGTATGGGCCGTATGTTATCTTAGTGTTGGCATGCAAGCGATGTTGATGGCAGTGGAACCCACGTGCACGCGTCGAGCATGCACCCTAGCACCCCTCCCGGCCTGCCTGGAGCCATGCGACAGAAGGGGGACGGAAGGCTGCACCGAGGAAGTGAAGGCGGCGGTAGTGGAGGCAGACGGAGGAGTATGGTGGCAGCCGTCATCAACGTTTTGGCTGCACGTAGGGAGCCAAGTTGGGGGATCGTGGTAATCGGCATCATAGTCGTTGTGCCACTGGTTTCAAGTCAACGTCAACGAGTTAGTGGAATGGTGCAGTTGTCGTCATCGTAGTGTGCTAGCTGCAGTGCTGATGGTAGTGGCCGCTGTCGCTGTCGTCGTGCTGGCTGCACAGATGAGGAGTGGTGGCGGTCGTCGTCATCTTTGCTGGCTAGATGGTGGTGGCCTTTGGTCATTCGTGTCGCCAGGCTGACTATGTCAATGCACTTTTAGGTGGGCTCGGCTCCGATGCACTCGGTATGCACGACGCACACCACGTGTACAACGTATTCAGTGAGATGCCATGATGGTCAAGAGAGTAGAGGAGCGTCCACGACCGGGTGAGACGCACAAGCGCAAGGTGTGGCCAGATCTAAAAAAGCTGTGCATCCGTGGGCTGTCCTGGGAGCGGATGATCTTGTCGACTGGCCAGCAGCTGCACGAAGCTCAGCCAGCGAGCCGAGGCTCGCGTTATGTGAGGACGAGCTGGGTGTACCTGGCGACTCTGTTCCAGTCCTTGGAGTCCATATCTTGATCATTAAATTGTGGTCTTCCTGTTCTGCTTCGTCATGCGGATGAGTCACATCGGACGGCCGGAGCATCTTGAGGATCTGCCGGTACATGGCCTGTAGAATTTGCACTCCTTAGTGTATATCCGGATTCCTGCAAATGACCTGGGCATGGAGAAGGAAATGACGCTGTAGTCTGCTTTACGACCCACTGCGAGTGACCTGAATGCGTGGATAGGAAACACCCGTTTGAAAGAGTTTACCATCTGGTTGTTGCTTTGAATAGAATGTGATTTCATTCAGAGGGTTATTGGGGCCCCTGCCATAGTGTACGGACCATCCTACCACGACATGGTCTACGGTGAGCTTCCAAGTAAGGTTCAGCAGCAAGCAGGTATCATGTACACTCGACAGCCTTTGCTACGAAAGCTGTCAGCATATTGCCAACCCTGACATGGAAATGGCATCCTCACTGGTTTTGTGGTTGTATACGCGCTTATGCAGAGAGAAGTACAGCTCGTAGATTTGATTGGCGTCCTTGATGTCGTAGCATATCTTGTTATTTAATATGACACGTGCGGAGGAGATGAATCTGAGGATGACCGTGGTAGCGGGCTCTGACACGGGAAATTTCACTGATATTTTGATGTCCGCAGAACCACAGAAGTAAACTGGGGGAACTACACTGATATCCTATGTCCTTACTGTAAGTAAGTACTTTCTATGTACTGCGGGAGAATAAACGAGTACAACAAAGGGACAAGAAAAGAGTAGGTAAAATCCAGTTAAAATTTGGAAGTGATTACACGACATTGACTCACCAAATACCACATGCTCCGAAGCTATTCACTTCGGGATGTCTTGTACCTAATTATCGTTGTTACTGATCTGCAAGAATGAGCAATTCATACCACCATTTGGAAGGACTGCTGTAAGATACCTTTTCAGCTGACTTGGATGCTTCAGAGGGCAGAGTAAGTGCAGTTTTCAACCATGCAAAAAAACCGGTTTGTGTTGTTTGGAGTGCTTGCAGCTTGTTTTCGATGTCTGCTGCCCGATTCTCAAGGCAGTTGACCCTGGTATCCACGCCTGCTACATCCAATTTATCTGCTTTTATTTTCAATTGGGAGTCCAGTAGCTGGTGGATAGCATCGATGGTGGTTGACAACACTTGGAAATGGTCAGTGAACCTCTGGTCCATCGAGGTGAACCTCTGGTCCATCGAGGTGAACCTCTGGTCCATTGACGCCAGCTGCTCTTTGATTGATGCGATCTCCTTCGGAAAATCTGCTAAGCTCTTCAGATATAGCTGTCCCTGGGTCTCAGCAGTTGTACATAGTACCTGTCAAACCCTCATCTGCTGCTGCTGCCGCTGCCGCTCGTTTCACCCCAAATGTATCAGAGGAGCTGGTAGACATAGACAGTATTGATGTTCTAACATCTGATTCATAGTACCTTAGTCCATGTGAACACCAGTGCTGCACTTCGTTAACTTACCAGCCATTGGATCAGATTCAAAAGCAATATCTGAACGCGAATGCGCCAGTACTTGAGATATACCAATTATTACATAAGAAGTGGACAGCCACTCGGACGCCGCAGTACTTCTCGCATCTTGCATGTGGTGGTGCTGGTTGTGGACCCACGTCCTGAGCAATTGCCCTTCGCCCCATTCATTGGAATTCATGTGCCCCTCAGATTCTGCCTTTGTTCCTCACGCTCACCTGCGTTCTCCTGGCCTGTTTTGCTCTACATTGGACCAGCACTGGGCCCATACATCCCCGTGCTTGCTGCCCTCGCATCATACCATCCTATGCGACTCACAAAGTGGGTCATAGTCATATCCTGCTATCGTCATGCCCCTCCAGAGCGTCGTCAGGGTTGAGATCGGATCATCATGGATGCGTTCAATCATCTGGTCTCGGGCCCCAGCATTTTTACCGCTACTCATTGCTCGCTCACCAGTTCCTCGTGGTGTCCAAAGCCTGATGGAGATGTAACTTCGTTTTGCGCACCTCCGCACAATCTGTTTAAATCAAAATCACCCGGTGGTCTTCTGTCTTCCCTATCAGCTACTCTACTCTGCTATTGTTACGAATCCTTTTTTGATCAACCCGAGGCTCACGAGGACTGACAGCCAGTGTGCTCGAGTGTGGAACACTCGTTTTTACGGTCACGATGCAGTGGTCACAGTGGTCCCTCGTCTGCGTCCATTTCCACACACTGAGTTTAATCAGCTTCTTGACTCAGATGACAGTCGTTGGACTACATGTTGTCTGCGGACATTCTCCCTCAGACCATCTCCACTGGTTAGGGTGAACCTGAAGAGATAGGTGTGCATTGGTTTTGCGTTGTCACACGGGCAGATGATGTTCCTCGTCCTGCCGGTTCCTGAACCATATCCACGTCGTGTGTGCGCAGGACTTGGTATTCTTGCCGCTCACGGTGTTTCTATCGTGTTTGCTTCTGGTGATTTGGGGGTTGGTAATGATGCCTCCGATCCGGCGACTCCAATATGCTTCATTAATGATGGTCATAATAAGACAAGATTCATACCATCTTTCCCCGATTCCTGTTCATAGTGGGTTTATGCTATACCACTTGGGTGTAAACTGATGATGCCTCTGGCAGCCTCACAGCGGTTGGTGGTACCAAGCATATACCGGAAGTGGCATCCGCCTTTTCGGGAGGAAGATTCAGTAACTATGTAGGTTTGTTTCCGTACAGTGTTCTTTGTCAGTCTAGGGGTTTACTTGCGAACAGTTCGACCGCCCTTTGTATCAGTGCGGTGCAGTCCCAAAGTATTTGGAGTCGCTAGGTAACAATACACACAAGGACCAGTTTAATTGGTTCGTACTTTTCTGAATAATGATGGAACAAAACACTCATTTCACAACAGCGGTGGACGTGTAAGCTCACTAAATTTGTGGATGGCCCTCAAGCTCACCCGTTCCTCAGGGCATCCCCAATGTCGCTGCTCAAAGCACTGGATATATCATCTTTTATGGAGGCCGCTTTCTCACCGGAGTTGGTCCAACTTCCACATCTGCTCCTGCCATTGCAGCGATTGATTCAATGCTTAATGATGCACGCATCAGCGCCGGGAAATCGGGCCTCAGCTTCTTGATTTTCTACTGGTTTCAAAGCCATGAATGACATTATGGAGGGCAACAACCCAGGATGTGGTACACAAGGTTTCCATGTAAGTATTTTGCAGTCGGAGGCTTGATCGAATGGTTAACATGACATCGATACTAGGCAGCTCAGGGTTGGGACGCTGGTAAATGTTCACGTAGCCGTTGGCTTCCACAACCTCAGATTTAGTTTCTAGTCAGTGGTTTCGGCACTCCTGATTTCAGAAAGCCAGCCAGATCGCCCTTGGTCACGTTTGTCTAGCAAATGCCTGGTAGGACATTGTTACTTGTCTCGGAATGTCTTGCCCTCGAACAACATGCCAAGCGAGAAAACGTACCTTGCTATGACGATATTAAATTGGATATGACGACTCGGCTACACCCCTTCGTGCTAGGAAACACCAAGATAATACACACCTGGGAGGTAGGAAACAATCCGATTAGAGAACCTCTTGATGTCCAATCAATGGAATTGCTTTTCGCAATTACCATCTGCTATGATACGAAATGTTCCGGTCGTGGGTTCACGATATGAGTGCTACTGGAAGCCTTTTGAGCGGCACGAGCATCCATTCTGGTCAGGCTGCTCGCTTTGATCCTAGTTGTGACTATGATGATCAAGCTTGGCACATTCTGATATCCCTGAGTCAACATGGGAGGGGTAATCTTATGTTTTATACAACACCAACGCATTGTCGAGAAATAACATTTATAGAAAGACAGACCAGCCTACAGTGCTACAGAGATGCTTCGTGTCGAGCCTAGTCATCATGCCCCCACACTATACGACCTCCGCAACACTCGTCTCCCCTATCGCCTTTCTATCCACTGAAGTTGCATCTGACCCAGCTTCCTTGTGTTCTCTATTTATGTTCGGCACCGGTCCAGTGAACCAGTGCACGCTCC
Organism: Scleroderma bovista; assembly: GCA_037178675.1. Classification (NCBI taxonomy): domain Eukaryota; kingdom Fungi; phylum Basidiomycota; class Agaricomycetes; order Boletales; family Sclerodermataceae; genus Scleroderma; species Scleroderma bovista. Next base: position 29,666 of record JAYMGJ010000019.1, on the reverse strand, counting down.
CATACACGGGGAAGTAGTACCATGCAAGTGAGAGCAGGAGCACGCCGCCCAGGACGACTACGGTGTAGTTCATAGAAGTAACATTTGCCCCAGGGGATGTGGGGAACATGAAAATGATGGTCATGAACGGCTTGAACGCCACTGCGATGAAGCCAACGGGTAAACTCTACGGATACGATGTCAGCGCCAACGCCAAGAGCGAGTGAGAAAAGGGGGAGGGGACCTACAAAGACACCTAGGTCGAATGGCCCAGGCTTGAAGTCGTTCTCAAACACGAAACGTGCCACGATAGGTATCGCATATGCAACGTAGAGAGCCGCGATCGCTACCGCAAACACGGCGTTCGTCGCCTGGGCACCCGCAAACGTGAGTGCGCCAAAGAGAGCTGCCATCACGACGGAGAACCAGACGGTGTTGACTGGTGTTCCGGTGTAGCTGTTCATGCGGTAAAGGATGCCAGAGAAGGGAAGTGCGCCGTCCCGCGAGAAGGAAAAGCATTGACGCGATGTCGCAAGGACCTGCCAGAGGAAGAGTCAGTCACGTTAGTACGGTGTTGCGCTAGTTGGTACAGACTAAGAGACATCGCCATGCTAGATCCCATCATGTACCTAGTGGGAAGGTGATAAGAAGGGACATACATGGAATGGCAGAATAGACGTACTGTGCTGCGACGACGAACGACCAGAGTGCCAGGGTCCCTCGCGCCCCGAAGCTGTTGAAGAAGATCTGGGCCATCGGCTGGCCGATTGGGCTGCTTAACAAGTACTCGATATCCGTGCCCATGCAGAATGTAAGAGCGATATCAATGGCTGAGATGCAAGACAAGTGAAAAAGGTGCGCGACAACAGGAAAGTTGGACGGAAGGGACACACCTACTCCGAGGACGCCGGAAATAGCAATGGAGCCGACTTGTGAATGGTCAGAGTCGTGTGTGAACTAGGAGTCGCAGGACGTACGATTGCCCATGGGACAGCGATGGCAGCGTTTGAGGCTTCCTCGCTGATATGCACAGCAGAGTCGAAGGTGTAGACTAAAGACACGGTCTCAGTGTTGATGAACAACGACTAATAACATTAGTGGTACCTAAAGACACGGTCTGGTACCAATACAATCAGCGTAAGGTAAAGAAACGGTGTGCCAGAAGACGACGTACCTCAGTGTTGATGAACAACGACTGAGGTACAAACAAACGCAAACTATGCATTAAATACAAACTGTAGGGTAGCGTGCCCGTTGAACCCAACAGAAGGAACCTGCAGATAGTCAGCATCAGAGACCACGCCGAAATACGTCTGCATATACATACAAATTGTCCAAAGGGGGGCCATGAAGGACATGATAAACGCAAAGCCATTTAACCAGCCATCAACTATGCACGAGATGAGACAGAACATTCAATATGGGAGAAGACGTACGGTTCGTGAAGTTTCCGAGGGCATAGCTGGCGGTATTCTTATATTTTTGGCGTTGCAGCTAGGAGAGCAACTATCACCGCCAAGCAAAGACTGGCCATATGGAAGGTCGACATCAAGACGGCTTTCGAAATTGGAGATACGCACAAGGCGTTGATGGTAACATAGAGTGTTTGCAACCTGGCAAGCGTGGCTGTTGCAAGGCAGCACACGATGCCATGGGTGAAGAGGACTGCAAGGTATATGGCACTGACGATAGCATGAAGTTGAGGAAGATTGAGGGTAGAAGAAAGACTGGCGTACTAAGTTTGTGCTTGGGTTGCGGTAAATGTTTGGCCGGATCCGATGCTCGCAGCAGCAGTGATTGGGACGGCACAACCCCAGTCGATAGAGGCTTCATCAATTGCATGTCAATAGGTACAAATCTTGGAAGATGAACTAAAACCCAGCTCACCAATTGACGCAATATTCCCGATCGTGTTCGCGTCTACGCACCGAATAGTGTCACGCAAGTAGGCCTAACAGTAACGAAAAACGTACACCCAATGATCCAGCAGAGCAAATTTCGCCAGCGAGGTGAGGAGAGAGCGTGCGTCCAGAAGTAGAGCTATGGACGTCGGACGTCAAAAAGCAGTTTAGATTCCCTTGCAACAGTGCACCTACACCACCAGACGTCGGTGCAGAGGAGCCAAGCTCTGCCATGGCCAAACCGACACAGAGAATGAAAAGCGGGGCTACAAGCCACTGGAATAGCTTCACTTCAGTATCTCCACTCTCCAAAAGGTACCACGATGCGACACATATCCCCCACACCATAGCAGACGCGCCACCATTCGGCAGGGCATAGACCAGAACAGAGCTGTACACGTTTGCTTATTGTAATTCGATGGTAAAAAGGATGAGACATACGCAATGGTTGAGAGGAGGCCAATAATACTGAAGGACACCCCGAACACCTACGAGCGTCCCGCGAGCAATTGAGTCTCGGCTGTCGACTGGCTTGAGCGACGGAGAAGACGCACCTCTAATGGAGTGAATGCGCGTTTGAACTCTTGAGGCTTGTATCCAAGCTGAGCAAGAAGTACTGCGGCGTCCGAGTGGCTGTCCACTTCTTATGTAATAATTGGTATATCTCAAGTACTGGCGCATTCGCGTTCAGATATTGCTTTTGAATCTGATCCAATGGCTGGTAAGTTAACGAAGTGCAGCACTGGTGTTCACATGGACTAAGGTACTATGAATCAGACGTTAGAACATCAATACTGTCTATGTCTACCAGCTCCTCTGATACATTTGGGGTGAAACGAGCGGCAGCGGCAGCAGCAGCAGATGAGGGTTTGACAGGTACTATGTACAACTGCTGAGACCCAGGGACAGCTATATCTGAAGAGCTTAGCAGATTTTCCGAAGGAGATCGCATCAATCAAAGAGCAGCTGGCGTCAATGGACCAGAGGTTCACCTCGATGGACCAGAGGTTCACCTCGATGGACCAGAGGTTCACTGACCATTTCCAAGTGTTGTCAACCACCATCGATGCTATCCACCAGCTACTGGACTCCCAATTGAAAATAAAAGCAGATAAATTGGATGTAGCAGGCGTGGATACCAGGGTCAACTGCCTTGAGAATCGGGCAGCAGACATCGAAAACAAGCTGCAAGCACTCCAAACAACACAAACCGGTTTTTTTGCATGGTTGAAAACTGCACTTACTCTGCCCTCTGAAGCATCCAAGTCAGCTGAAAAGGTATCTTACAGCAGTCCTTCCAAATGGTGGTATGAATTGCTCATTCTTGCAGATCAGTAACAACGATAATTAGGTACAAGACATCCCGAAGTGAATAGCTTCGGAGCATGTGGTATTTGGTGAGTCAATGTCGTGTAATCACTTCCAAATTTTAACTGGATTTTACCTACTCTTTTCTTGTCCCTTTGTTGTACTCGTTTATTCTCCCGCAGTACATAGAAAGTACTTACTTACAGTAAGGACATAGGATATCAGTGTAGTTCCCCCAGTTTACTTCTGTGGTTCTGCGGACATCAAAATATCAGTGAAATTTCCCGTGTCAGAGCCCGCTACCACGGTCATCCTCAGATTCATCTCCTCCGCACGTGTCATATTAAATAACAAGATATGCTACGACATCAAGGACGCCAATCAAATCTACGAGCTGTACTTCTCTCTGCATAAGCGCGTATACAACCACAAAACCAGTGAGGATGCCATTTCCATGTCAGGGTTGGCAATATGCTGACAGCTTTCGTAGCAAAGGCTGTCGAGTGTACATGATACCTGCTTGCTGCTGAACCTTACTTGGAAGCTCACCGTAGACCATGTCGTGGTAGGATGGTCCGTACACTATGGCAGGGGCCCCAATAACCCTCTGAATGAAATCACATTCTATTCAAAGCAACAACCAGATGGTAAACTCTTTCAAACGGGTGTTTCCTATCCACGCATTCAGGTCACTCGCAGTGGGTCGTAAAGCAGACTACAGCGTCATTTCCTTCTCCATGCCCAGGTCATTTGCAGGAATCCGGATATACACTAAGGAGTGCAAATTCTACAGGCCATGTACCGGCAGATCCTCAAGATGCTCCGGCCGTCCGATGTGACTCATCCGCATGACGAAGCAGAACAGGAAGACCACAATTTAATGATCAAGATATGGACTCCAAGGACTGGAACAGAGTCGCCAGGTACACCCAGCTCGTCCTCACATAACGCGAGCCTCGGCTCGCTGGCTGAGCTTCGTGCAGCTGCTGGCCAGTCGACAAGATCATCCGCTCCCAGGACAGCCCACGGATGCACAGCTTTTTTAGATCTGGCCACACCTTGCGCTTGTGCGTCTCACCCGGTCGTGGACGCTCCTCTACTCTCTTGACCATCATGGCATCTCACTGAATACGTTGTACACGTGGTGTGCGTCGTGCATACCGAGTGCATCGGAGCCGAGCCCACCTAAAAGTGCATTGACATAGTCAGCCTGGCGACACGAATGACCAAAGGCCACCACCATCTAGCCAGCAAAGATGACGACGACCGCCACCACTCCTCATCTGTGCAGCCAGCACGACGACAGCGACAGCGGCCACTACCATCAGCACTGCAGCTAGCACACTACGATGACGACAACTGCACCATTCCACTAACTCGTTGACGTTGACTTGAAACCAGTGGCACAACGACTATGATGCCGATTACCACGATCCCCCAACTTGGCTCCCTACGTGCAGCCAAAACGTTGATGACGGCTGCCACCATACTCCTCCGTCTGCCTCCACTACCGCCGCCTTCACTTCCTCGGTGCAGCCTTCCGTCCCCCTTCTGTCGCATGGCTCCAGGCAGGCCGGGAGGGGTGCTAGGGTGCATGCTCGACGCGTGCACGTGGGTTCCACTGCCATCAACATCGCTTGCATGCCAACACTAAGATAACATACGGCCCATACTTGCTGTGAGTCGACCATGTCGCTGACTTATTCTTCACCACTCAACTGTGTTTCACGTTCGCTCTCTCGTGGGTATAAACTTCAAATTGGCAAATAGGATTCTGTAGAAACGCACTTCAGTACAGTGACTCTGGTCACGCGACTGCAACATGTCCACGATATCGGCTCAGGTCCACAACTTCAAAGATCCCACCAAAGACCAACCTTTCTATGCATTTTTCTCGATGCATGAATCAACATTGATACGATGCTCAAAGGATGGGAAGAAATCCACTTCTTCAGGCGACATTGACAAGATGGTGATTAACGCTGTACTCACACTGGGGGAACCAGGAGTCGAAGACGCATATGTGAGTTTCCAAGCTTCCGTGCTCTGATGTCCTATCACCAAATATGGCATCTTAGAGATCACCTTTCTTTAGGCTGGTAAACTCCACCTAATTCCTCCATATCCCGCGTTCAGCACTAGACCATAAATCGGTTAGATTTACCATACCTCTGTTGACTATCTGACATGTTGAACAGACCAGATACCGCAGGGAGCTCACCAGATACTCCTAAGCTCGTCGTGATCAAGGATTCATGGAAGGACTACGATCAGAAACGGGAAGATGAAATTTACGCGGAGATCTTTTCTGACTTAGAGAAGGCCAAGGGGACCAAGGCGGCAAAGGCAGACATGAAGTATTTCCTCACGACTCACGAAGCAGCAGAGGTAGCAGTGGACGGGAAGAAAGATGACATGCATCAATTACTACACTATTCACCACTCCCACAAGATTGTGGTTGGCATGTGATTCCCGCTGATCAGGCTTTGAGTCGGACCCGTCACACATGCAGTGTAGGATGTCCTCCATCTGACCCTTCCAATTCCTGCCGGGATACCCCATACTCGGCATGCGAGCGAACACTACCGCCGAAATTCCAAGATCATCCGGACGAACTCACAACTTTCTTTACTGAGGCACTGCAGGCTGCTACCGCCGTATCGAAGAGCGTAATACTCCACGTACCCGGGAAACATAAAGAGCCGGACCAGGGTGGTGTGGAGAGTCAACCTAAGAAACGTAGCAAGGTCTAAGGTCACTACTCTCCACGGAGCAAACAAAGGAGAACTCTGGCATGTGTGGCCCGAGAAGGGGGTGCCTATATATCAGTTAGTGTATCTGGTGTGTCCCCCAAAAATCAGCTTTATGTCTGATCAGATGTGGACAAATATGGGGTGTGACCCTCTAACACAATCCTCAACCTATACACTTCGTCATAGAAGAACATAGCAAAAAGACACATTTTCGCCACAGAAAATGGGAAATCCATCACCGAGGTTCTTTCAGTTTAAGTATCGGCATCCTCTAGTAACTCCCTGGGGAGACCCCTGGAGAGTCACGACATCTTTCATACAGAATGGCCGAAGGAGAGTCTTTTGAATACCTTGGATAGTAGGCGGGTGGTAGGCAAATCTATTACATCAGGTGTGCCTTGAGGGGCTATGATAGATCTCGAGCAGTGATGGCTCCAGTTCTCTTGTAGCCCTTCAAGGAATACTCTCACTGAGCAGCGCAGAGCAAACCACTTTGGTAAGTACACCACCACAGTGGGTCATAGCATTGTCACCCCAGTCGAGTGCTCAATCCTTGTCTGCTCATCCGTTCCCTATTCCTCGCACATCTGCAGTCAATGCTTTGTTCACACAAGCTTAAGCGGTATGTCACATTGGAAAGAGCTTCAATATTGTGTCCTGACGCACAAATTCAGGACAATCGATGCCAATATCATGATTGAACTTGACATTCATGTTGGCAATACAGGTAATATAGTTCCATCACAGTTCCTGTTTTGGGAAACTTGGTACATATCTGCCACACCTTCATGACCTTCGGAGGACAAATGGTGTGCAATCTACGTGATTGAGTATTCAGTGCTCAGTGTTGATGTTATTGATAGCGTTCCACCAAATCCTTGCTTTTGAAAATGCGAAGAACATCATCGTATTACAGGGTTTAAGTAAACAAAATTCTCACCCACCATGGTGGTTACTTGCTTTCCTATTTTCTCAAAGTGCTTGTCAGGGTGGCCCAATATCAGCCATCTGCAAGTGCCCTGGATGCATCCCTCGAAACCATTGTGGGTCAGGATGGCAGCACCATCAATTGTGAAGCTGGTACCATAAAGGGGGTGAACTGACTATAGGTAAGTGCCCGACTGCTAGCCATTGCACTGATCATGGTAATGAAGCGCAACAGTAATGTATGCTGTCAAATCGTTATTCTCACAAATGACTGTCCACACTCTAGAGGTTTGTTGGCCTGAGATGCGTATGGCATCCCCGCGTGCTTTGCGGCATCCCACAATGTCCTTTTGTCTTTATGGAGAGGTAGTGATTTGTTTTCGAGCTTTGAATGTTTGATTTACAGCTTCAGTTCACGGCTGCAGCCCGTTTACGTTCCAAGAAAACTCTACTCACTGATGCCATTGATTAAGTCAGTTGCTGTCATCAGCAAGTGGACAAAATCTCTGACAGTACTTAGCCAACTTAACAGTCTGAAGTGGTCTGACACCAACTTAACTGTCTGGAGGTGTCTGAGATCAGACTGAGGGTCTGGAATAAGACCACCCAGACCACTCCAGACCAGTCAGACCAGTCAGTCAGTAAGTCAGACAGTGTGTCAGACCACTCAGACCATTCCAGACCAATCAGACCACTCAGTCAGTAAGTTAGACATTATGTCAGACCACCCAGACCATCTCAGACCACTCAGACCACTCAGTCAGACAGTACATCAGACCATCCAGACCATCTCAGACCACTCAGACCACTCAGTCAGTAAGTCAGACAGTACATCAGACCACCCAGACCATTCCAGACCATTCAGACCACTCAGTCAGTAAGTCAGACAGTGTGTCAGACCACCCAGACCATTCCAGACCACTCAGACCACTCAGCCAGTAAGTCAGACAGGATGTCAGACCACCCAGACCACTCAGACCACTCAGACCACTCAGTCAGTAAGTCAGACAGTATGTCAGACCACCCAGACCATTCCAGACCACTCAGACCACTCAGCCAGTAAGTCAGACAGTGTGTCAGACCACCCAGACCATTCAAGACCAGTAAGACCATTCAGTTGGTAAGTCAGTCAGTGTGTTAGCTCATCTAGAGCATTCTAGACCACTCAGATCAGTCAGTCAGTAAGTCAGACAGGGTATCAGATAGAGTTTAAAAGTCCAGTCCAGTCCGGTTTTTTTTGCCTTTTTTGGAAGAGGACTGGACTGGACCGCTTTTGGAAGCCTGGGAATGGTTCATGGACCGCTTAAAGACTGGTCCAAAGCGGTTGCAACCGGTTTTCAAAAAGACCAGTCCAAAACCGCTAAAAAACCAGTCCAAACGACTAAAAAACCGGTTTTTTTTGCATTTTATTGATGTTTTTCATGTCAAAGGTGTGTCAGATAGCATCTAAATACTATTTATAGACTGTAGTAATTATATACAAGTCATTATATATTTATTTGTGCCATATTTCATCCAAAAAGATCAGTTTTACACCCCTTAAGACCCACTGCAGGCCAAAATTAGCCTGTAATATAGGGGTTTTTATACCATATATGTATTGCTTACATAATGCGGTTGCAACCGGTTGCAACCAGTCTTTTTCATCATTCTCAAAAGTAGGCAACTGGCAACTGCAGTCCGGTTGCAACCAGTCCAGTCCAGTCCAGTTTCCGGTCTTTTTGTGGTCCTATGGACTGGACTTTTAAACTCTAGTTCTAGACAAGTCAGACCAGTCAGACCAGTCAGTCAGTCAGTTGGTCAGTGTGTCAGACCATCCAGACTGTTCCAGACAAATCAGACCATTCAGTCAGTCAATAGGTCAGATCAGCCAGACCAGACAGATCAGTCAGACCAGCCAGCCAGTCAGTAGGTCAGGCCAACCAGGCCAACCAGACAAGTCAGTCAGTCAGTCAGTCAGTGTGTCAGACCATCCAGACTATTCCAGACATGTCAGACCAGTCAGTCAGTCAATAGGTCAGCCCAGCCAGACCAGTAAGATCAGTCAGACCAGTCAGTTGGTCAGTCAGTCAGTGTATAAGACCATCAAGACCATTCCAGACAAGTCAGACAAGCCAGACCAGAAAGATCAGTCAGACCAGCCAGCCAGTCAGTAGGTCAGACCAGCCAGATCAGTCAGTCAGTCAGTAGATCAGACCAGTAAGACCAGTAAGACCAGCCAGCCAGTAGGTCAGACCAGCTAGTCAGTCAGTACATCAGGCCAGCCAGACCATTTCTTTGGCCACTTAATTCATCCAATATTCATGTTAATTGATTTATATTAATTCTGTAAAAAAAAAGTACAGCACAATAAATATAAATTATATATGAATGGGGTGATCATTGTTACAACTGGGAGTGATGGCTGCATCATCAACGTAGACGGCAGTGGTGGGTACATCGACGTCATTGATTATGGGTCATTGTCGTCGTCAGCAATGGTGGAGTTGGGGGTCACCGTCGCCGTCGTCGTCAGGCGATGCTGGGGCAGAGGGTGCATGGAGGATGTTGTCGTCTTCTTGTGACACGCTGGTGGGTGCTGGGCTGTGGGACGTGGGACGTGGGGGACGCGTCCGTCATCGTTGTCAACGCGCTGGTGCTGGGGTGGTGGCTGTTGTTATCGCTGTCGCCATTGTTGGGATAAGCAGGGGATGATGGCCATTTGGTGGTCATTTGTCGTTGCTGGGCCTGAGCTTCATTGTTGTCGTCACTGGGGCCGTCATGGTCGCTAGGGCCATCGTCATCATTGGGCGACGCTGGGGCTGGGTTTATCGTCGTCTGGGGTGGTCAGCATCGGTGTCGTGGTCATGTGATCAACGGTGGTGGTACTTGGTCATGGTGCTGGTTGCCGTTGCCGTCGACGACGGTGGTGATGGAGGTGGCCATTGTTGGGGGAGGTGGCCGGCATCTTCGTCGCTGGGCTGGTGGGTGTCAGGCGTTGTCGACGGCCGCGTGGTTGGGCGACGCGACACTGGGCTGGGGGCGGACAGTGGTGGTGGTGCCTGTTGGCGTTGACGACGATGGTGGAGGCGGCGGTCGACGCGTCGTCGTCATCGTCGACAACACTGAGGCTATCATGGGCGTTAGTGAAGGGGGTGCATGGTGGCACGTACCTAATAGCGACGACGAAGTTCGTCATCGTCGTCGCCCTCGTCGTGGGTGATTGTGGATGGGAGGCAGAGTGGTGAGAGTGGGACTTCGAGAAAATTTGAAGTGTGTTGTGATTACAAATCGGATTTGTAATCACAACACACTTCAAATTTTCTAGTCACTGCAACAACACGACGAAGGTAAGTACTACCAACCCGCCAATGCACCACTGATGACGACCACCCATAGCGACGATGACAACATCTCCTACACGTCCCCCAGCCACAGTGTCGCCCGAAGACGACGACGGCGACGAGACCCCCCCCCCAGCGTCTAGCAGTCATCACTCGCACAAGAACCACCAAGAAGCAGAAGAAACTGAAGGAATAACGTCCATACACATCTGCAGTCCGACTCCCATACCAGAACGATCAAAGAAGCTGAAGAATTGATGGAGAAACAAAGGAGAAAGAGAAGAAGTGATTTTTAGCGCCCAAATGTCATTTTTAGGTGCCCAGTGCCGGCATTCCGATATTTTGAATAGCTCCGTCGTTTCTGAAGCTATCAAGCACGTGACTATACCGTCAGAAAGCCTATCACTCGCACAAGAACCACCAAGAAGCAGAAGAAACTGAAGGAATAACGTCCATTTTGGTATGAGAATAGAATTCCCCCCGCAATCCAGATGTTCATCTCATCGGTCACTATGGAGTCCATATTTTCTCTGGATCATTTCTCCGCTATTGCTGCAGATCTCCACTATGTCCTGCTCTTAGGACAGCCTCTCCCTGAGTTACCGTGCACTGCCTGGCACATATCTTCCCAGCCTGCTCCCTCAGTTCCCCTCGTTCTCGGTCAGCGCGTTCTCCTCGTCAGTCCTGCATCAAGGACGTACTTTGGTCGCCTTAGGTCTATTGTCAAGCTTGAAAAGTCTTCTCTGGTCGTCTCTGTGTCCCCTGAGCCCTCAGCCTATGGTCCCTTCCTCCCAGATACTTGCTGTGTCCATCTTCCTCTGTCATTTGTCTCGCTTCCCTGGATGCGTCGAATCCAGTACTCTGTCCGCTTCCCTACTTTCAGACGCCGTCCTCCAGCACCATGACAGCTATATCCCCACTTTATAGTGCTATTAGGAAGAAGAACCCCCTCTCATTCTTTCCCAGAAGAGAGCTTGTCAAGGGAGCCCATGGTTGTGCTTCAGCAGTGCTAGAACACATGCATTACACCTTAGTGTATGCTGACCCCCCAAAGACCTCTGGACCCCTGGTACCCTTCTTGTGGCTGTTTTGTCTCGGATCAATCCTCCTATTACAGCACTTTGCAAAAGTATGCGGAAACTGTGTTTGACGTGTTTCACTCTTTCGGGAGCTGCCGACAAGGACCCCAGAAGTATCTAAGGTAGAAAAATAATGTATGACTGTAGCCTTGTGTGATAGACTCCGGCATGTCGTCGCCTTCTCCTCCTCGGGACTCTGAGGATGAGCATGCATTTTCTGTTTCCCTGACAGTCTATTCTAAAATCAAGAAAGTGACCAAGGGAAAAACCACTTCGAAAGAAGAAAAATCCATAAAGACAAAGGAACTTGTCTTTCCTATCAACGAATCCAACCATCTTGACTTCTTGCGAAGCATACTCCTCAAACATGGACAAAAGAGCTATGAAGTCACTGAGAAGAAGCACTATCCCTTTCGGTATATTCCACCTAAAGTCAAAGGGTAAATTTGTCTTTTTATTGTTGTGAGAATGACGACTAATATCCACCTTATCCCCATGTAGGCAGCGGATTGGTGATGCGATAGACATCGACAATGTTGCTGATTACCAGGAAATGGTGAAGAAAATTACGGACGACAAGCCAAGTGTAGTCAAGATTTTTGTAGATATGAAGCATATTGAGAAATTGCCACGAACACAGTCCTCTACAAAGAACTCCAGTTCTGAGGATGACTCGGAGGCTACTAGTTCTAATGGAGGTGATAAGGTATGTAAATTATGTGTGTGAGGACTTGAACAACTAGTAATATTTGCAAGGGAAAATCTTGGCGCGCTCAAAAAGACGATCTTGATAGCCGCCTGGTTCGATGGTGCTTGAAACTTCAAAAAGCTCACAAGAATGAGCACGATGAAGGGCTCACATATGTTGGGTCATTCGGAGCTGTCCCATTGACACCTGCGATGGTTCTTGACTGGTGTCGTGCTCTTGTAAGTCCTCTGTACTGTTACTCATACAGAAATTCCAGATTTACTAAATATATTCTTGACAGGAGGAAGGCCAGGCCACTATCACAACACCACCTAATATCGAGTCATTCAATCTCGTGAACAAGGCCCCTGCCCTCCATCCAGCATGGAAAGCATTGCAAACCCCAGCTCCGTCGACACCCTCAGTTGACATCAACTCCATTGCATCAGTCCTCCTGCTGCAGATGATTACTAAATCAGGACTTCTGTCCCCGACTACCAGGACAGCAGCAACACCATCTAGTTCCCATGTCACAGCCCCAACTCTGCAGACTCCCACTCGGCAGGTGAACTGTAATGAAAATGCGTTGCCATCACCACTTGTCCCATCTCCGTCACACTTGTCACGCTATCTCAAGTATGCGGAGACACACTTGGGTGTTCAGCACGCATCTACTTTTGAATCTGCTCTTTGGATTCAGGGGATTGGACCAGATATTCTCCCTGAGGTCGACAACAAGATACTTTCCAAACTTGGCATATCTGCTGGTGACATACTCCGCTTGAAGAAGGGTAGTATGACTTGGTGGAATGGTCTGGATGCGAAGAGAAAGCGGAGCAACACGACAACCAGTTCTTCCTCTGCTGCTGTAGCTCGGGAGGAACCAGCTTACAAGAAAGTATCCTATGAGAAACGATACCATGAGGGAGGTGGTTGTCGGTTCAGTGGCCCTCCGATGAAGCGGGATGAAGATGACCCTGATGCCGCACCAATTGAACATGATTATGACCTTTTCTATCGTTGTGAGATCCATAAACAGTGGCTCCCCGTTCCACATGGGTACTCAGTCGATGAAGACATGGATCCATTTGCGGATGCAGAAGAGTAGCTACTTTTATACAATGTATCCTGCTGCCCTAAAGTAGCCCTCCGCTTTATCAGGCGTGATATTCTGGCATGCATGGACAATTGACATCATAGGTGAGTCATGGGGATGACGATGGAGAAATGCTTTGATAGATGAAAATGCTTGCTCAATGGGATTGTAGTCTGGTGAGTACGGAGGAAGGAAAATAAGTTTGCAGACTTGTACACATATATCAGCTTCAAAACAGATATTTGTGATCATAACTTACGATGTTCTTCTTCAATGAAACGGCGGATTTCTTGACCATGATGGATGTGGCAGTTGTCCATCACCAGAACACTATGAGGACCGGGGTAAGGATTGGTAAACGGCATCTATTGAAGCACGAGTAAGAATATACTGAGCAAATTTGGTGGATATACGTACCACATGATCCTTGAGGAACTTGAGGAACCGTTCGCCGTCAACTGGACCCTCCACAATGTCATATGCAATGATGCCATCCAGTGTGATGGCAGGGATGATTGAATAGCGCAACCCACGGACAAACGGCCTCTGAACTACACAGCGGACAGTCTTGTGCGACCACCCATACTTCCGTGATAGTGTACGCTCATTCTTTGCTGCCTCGTCAACAAACACCAGCATGTTAGCGTCAGGAGCTTCTTCGGCAATTCGATTCATATACAATGCTCGTGACGCTTCACTCCTTTCATAAGCACGCACGGAGATAACCTTGCGGCTGAGGGAGAGCTGTTGGATGGTACGAGAGAGTGTTGAAAGAGTTGTATGAACATGCCGCTTGTGCCAGAGCTCATCCCGCAGCTCATCAAGATAAACTGATCGTCGATGGTCTATAATAGCAGAGATAAAGAACTGATCAGCATGGGTGAGGGAACGAGGGCGCCCAATCGTGCACGAGTACTTGTGAGGATTCGAGACAACACCATACTGCGAGTACAGCTTGAGGACTCTGTAAACCAGTGTTTTCTTGATATCAAGGAGGTGACAGATGTCTTTGACATGGTATCCCTCACGATGAAGGGCTGGGATCCGTGCTTTCAGGTCATCTGAGACCTGACGTGGTGCCATGGAAAGACGACGAGCGCTGAGTACCAGTGAGCAATCAACATTGCTGTAGCTGTGACATGTTTTGATCTATTTGGCGAGGGGTTATGGGGTCCGACCTAGCTGAGCAATTTGGAAAACGGTTTTTCCGCATACTTTTGCAAAGTGCTGTAATCCCAGATCTTCCTCATTGTTGTCCCATCAAATTCCTGATGGTACACAGCCTCCCATCAAACTTCTTGGGCTATGGATCAATGACTCCCTTCTGCTGTGCAGTGACTCATCCCTTGCTTACTGATGCTCTCATGTCATCAGTATTACTCTATCCCTTTCGCATTTTTGGTATATTACTCAGCTGATGACTCACTCCCTTAACAATCAATCTTGTCATGCAGCTTACTCATTCCTTTACTCAGCAGCTTATTCATGCTCCCTATGCTTACTCATTCCTGCTTATCCCTTGCTTACTGATCGCTTACAAAGCCTTTACAAAGCCCTTACCAATCACTTACCAATCCTTGACAAATTCTGCTTATTCCCTTCCCTTTTTGTACTTTAATGCTGTGTCCCCCCATGTATTTAAACCCCTGGGCTCAGCCCAGTGAAAAAAGGCCCAATAGCACGAAATTATCCCTCTCCCAGTCCCTCTCAGTCAGTATCCCCTCAGCTCTTTGAGTCTTGTAGGCTTCAGTGAAGGTCTAAAGGCTCTGATATCTCAAGTTTATTTAATCTATTCAAGTCCAAGTATTTCTCTAGGCTCAAGCGGAGTCTAGCCTGTCAATCCTTCATCTCCCATTGCTTCTGGACATCAGGAGCCCCCCTTGCCCCTCTGCTGCACCAATCTCTAGGTGTAGTATTGCTACTTCAGTCCCAGTCACCTCAATCCCCGCTTTGACACTTCCTAGGCTATAGGAAGAGTCCAGACACCTGTCCCCTTCGTCATCCATTGCTCCTGTACCTCAGGAGTATCCTGCATCTCTGTCTGCAACACCCTGTTGGTGTAGATCCCCTCTCCCCCTCCTCAGCATATCCTCTCTGGACACTGCAGAGGTAAACCACCACTCGCACATTTTTGTAGTCCCTTGTTGGTGTTGTGTTTTGGGTTATTTCTCTGACCCAAATCCTCACTTTGACTCACAGCGCTGGTGGGCGCTGGGCTGTGGGACGTGGGGGATGCATCCATCATCGTCGTCGACACGCTGGTGCTGGGGTGGTGGCTGTTGTTATCACCGTCGCCATTGTTGGGATAAGCAGGGGATGACGGCCATTTGGTGGTCATTTGTCGTCACTGGGCCTGAGTTTCATCGTTGTCGTCACTGGGGCCGTCATGGTCGCTAGGGCCGTCGTCATCATTGGGCGACGCTGGGGCTAGGTTTATCGTCGTCTGGGGTGGTTGGCATCAGTGTCGTGGTCGTGCAATCAACAGTGGTGGTACTTGGTCATGGTGCTGGTTGCCGTTGCCGTTGACGACGGTGGTGATGGAGGTGGCCGTTGTTGGGCGAGGTGGCCAGCATCTTCGTCGCTGGGCTGGTGAGTGTCAGGCATTGTCAACGGCCGCGTGGTTGGGCGACGCGACACTGGGCTGGGGGTGGACAGTGGTGGTGGTGCCTGTTGGCATTGACGACAATGGTGGAGGCGGCAGTCGACGCGTCGTCGTCGTCGTCGACAACACTGAGGCTATCATGGGCGTTAGTGAAGGGGGTGCATGGTGGCACGTACCTAATAGTGATGACAAAGTTCGTTGTCATCGTCGCCCTTGTCGTGGGTGATTGTGGATGGGAGGCAGAGTGGCGAGAGTGGGACTTCGAGAAAATTTGAAGTGTGTTGTGATTACAAATCCGATTTGTAATCACAACACACTTCAAATTTTCTAGTCACTGCAACAACACGACGAAGGTAAGTACTACCAACCCGCCAATGCACCACTGACGATGACCACCTGTAGCGACGATGACGACGTCTCCTACACGTCCCCCAGCCGCAGTGTCGTCCGAAGACGACGATGGTGACAAGACCCCCCCCCCAGCCTCAGCGTCGCTCAGAGACGACGACGGCCACCACCTCACAAATTTTATTATATCTGTAAGTCTTTTATTTACTTTTTTTTGTGTTTCACTAACTATTGCAGTCGACGATGACGTGGCTACCACCACCACCGTCGATGACGACGAGGCCACCGCCACCACCCCACCACAGTCGTTGACGACGACGCGACAACCCCACCAGCCACTACCAGCGACGACAACGACGGCCACCACCACTAGTGGCAACAATGCAGCCACTACCACCAGCGACGAAGACGATGACCTCACCACCTGCCAATCAACGACGCGACCACCATCCACCTGCGTCAACGACGTAGCCACCACCACTAGCGACGACAATGACGGTCACCACCTCGACGACATAGCCACCGTGGTCACCCCACCACCAACACGACAATGACGACCATTAGTATAATATAATATTTATTCTTTGTACTACACTTGCTGATGCAATGACAAAAACAATAATATAGATACAGTGTATTTAATGCTTAGCACACTTTGTATTGCCACTTACTACATAGACATGTTAATAAAATTTACTTGCTATCCTGACAGACTTACTGAGTGCACTGACTGCTCTGGAATGCTCTGGATGGGCTGACATATTAACATACTGACTGACTGACTGGTCTGAGTGCTCTGGAATGATCTGGAATGGTCTGACACACTGACTGACTTATTGACTGACTAGTCTGAGTGATCTGGAATGCTCTGGATGGTCTGACACACTGACTGACTGACTGATCTGATCTACTGTCTGACTTACTGTCCGACCAGCCTGAGTGGTCTGGAATGCTCTGGATGGTCTGACACATTGACTGACTTGCTATCTGAATGGTCTTACTGGTCTGGAATGCTGTCATATCCATACTTTTCCAGTCGCAACTCCGGTCTAACCATGGCCTGCCTGACCTCTCCTTAGGCATAGATGCAACTCCGGATCTAGTCCGGCCATCTCCAGCCCTATAGCTGCACTCCAGCTCAACTCCGGTCACTACGTCCATCTCCGCCTCAGGACTAACCCCTGTCTTCTTACAGACAGATCCGCAGTCTAACTCCTCTGTGTCGGACCTGTACCTACCACTAGTCGCTACTCCGGTTTCAGTCCGGCCACTCCCTTAGCCTTGTCTGCGATGTAGCCCAACTCCGGCTGGTACATCCAACTCCGGCTCAGTTCTGCTCCTGCTCCTGCTCCGCTTCCTCTGTCAGGTCCACCAAAGGCTTAGGACATTTCCATGTCCAACTCCGGACCTTCCTCCAGCTACTCCGCCCTTCCTCCACTCGCACACTCCCTCCGCTCGTACACTCCCTCCGCTCGTACACTCCCTCCGCTCGTACACTCCCTCCGCTCGTACACTCCCTCCGCTCGTACACTCCCTCCGCTCGTACACTCCCTCCGCTCTTGCACTTCCTCCGGTCGTGCACTTCCTCCGGTCCCACTTCCTCCGGTCGTGCACTTCCTCCGGTCCCACTTCCTCCGGTCCTGGACATCGCTCCGGACTTAACATTAGTTAAGTCCACCTCTGACCCTTACCTGTCCTCTTCCGACCTAGTTCCCTTGTCCCTGCTTTTCCTCCGTCGTCCCTGTAACTCTAGTTCCCCGTGTCTGCTTCCGCTCCGGTTTATTTTCCTGTCCGTGCTTTATTTTCTTGTACCTGGTTTATTTTCCTGTCTGCTTCTGCTCCATCCCTTGTCCCGACTAAGGTGTTTACTTGTCACCGTATGTACTCACCCTAGTTCTCGTTACTATATAAACTACCGTACTCCGGCCTAGTAGATCCTTAGATCAAATCTCGACTAAGATACTCCCCACTCTGTACTACCCACCATGCTCTCCTAATCCCATCTTGTTCTCCTGAACTCTGGCCAACTCCGGCCTCCGTCCTATCTTGTCCCCTTGGTCCTATGTCCGATCCTAGCAAGTCTCCTACTTGCACGAGGGCAAAAGCCACCTCTGTCCCAGACTTGACACTAGACCTCTCAGGACTATCCCACCTCTGGGATGTCCTTCACTCCGGACAAGCTGTGCTCAACTCCGGACCACTTTCCCGCGGTCCTGTTACGACCATGTCCAACTCCGGATCATACCCGGTTACTCCGGTCGCATCGCAGCACTACAGCTCAACTCCGGACCTCTGTGCGTCACTCCGGTCCCAGACGCGCACATACTCTTCCGCTAAGTGTGACCCTTTGCATTAATCCCTATCCAGTCGTTACTTCACTTCTCCGTCAACCCTGTAGTACCGTGAGTTCTCCGTGCTCTGTTTATATCTCATACCTTGTAGTATTTTCACCGGACCTGCTTTATTTTCATCGGACCTGACCTAGTCCTAACTCCGGTCGTTCCTTGTCCGCTATTAGGTTGTTTACTTGTCACCGTATATACTCGACCCTAGTTTCTACTTAGTATAAGTACTCCGTAGTTTATTCTGTATAGTCAGTCTGAAATCAACCATAGTCTCTACTCCTGATCTTGCCCGTCTCCGTCTCTATCTCCGTCTCCCATTCTTGACCGGAACCTATGCAAGGGATCAACGCTCGTTGTCCTTAGTCGTTGAATCCAAGCGGTCACCAACTCCGGCCGGACTAATCTCTTGTCCAGCCCTCTGCTCTCCCCCTTCGTCTGCTTCTGTCCGGACTTGACCGGACCCCCTACCGGAGTAGACCCGGACTTGACAGTATTTCAGACTCACACTTGTGTGGGTTCACTGTTCCATACCCCGTACGCAAACTAGCTTCTATTTCTTATGACTATGACTACGTGCTCTCGTGCTCGTACCGCTGCAACACTTGCTGAAGAAGCAGGTGCAGTAGATGACCTCCACCTCTCTGCTGCTCATCAAGCCCTGTCTAACCGCAGGCAACCTCCGGCTTCAGTTAGCCAATTCTGGAGCTTTACAGCTCGAAACCCTACAGCGCCTTTGACTCCGTGTCGAGATGCTGCGTCTCAGAGCCTTCGTGGTTCTGCAGACTTAGGTCACCACGAATCCGTTTCTGGTGATCGATTCCCTTACCGTCGCAACCCCACTCCGGAACGTCGCGAACCTGCCCGACACCAGTGGTTTGGCCCTGAGGACGGACCCGGAGGTGATCCGGACGACCCCGGAGATGGCGACAACGATGATGACGATGACGATGACTTCGTCGACGCCATGGACGAGCTAGACCCTGGTCTAGCTGTTTTCCAAAACCTAGCAGTCGCCGTCAATCGCCTCTCCCGCTCCTCCTGCCGGACCAACGACTCCTCTTCCTCCCGTGCCAAAGTCCGCGAACCGGACACCTTTGATGGTACGGACCCCAAAAAGCTCAGGACCTTCTTGGTCCAGTGTGAGCTCTGCTTCCAGGATCGCGCCAAAGCGTTCCGCCTAGATAGGGCTAAGGTAATGTTCGCCCAGTCCTATCTCAAAGGTATGACGTTGGAGTGGTTCGAACCGGACCTCCTCCACTCCGGTGATCCGGCTGACCGCCCACTCTGGATGGACAGTTGGGTCCACTTTGTCGCTGAGCTCCAGAGTACCTTTGGTCCTCATGACCCCATCGCTGATGCAGAGCATCAATTAGAGCACCTCCGGATGAAGGATGCTCACCGCGTCACGCGGTATATAGTTGACTTCAACCGGCTTGCCTCGCAGGTCCAGGACTATGGGGATGGCGCGCTCCGCCGCCTATTCTACTCTGGTCTCCTGGACCGCCTAAAAGATGAGATAGCTCGAGTTGGGAAACCCCTGACTCTGCATGGGCTTAGGGCCCTTTGTCAAGAGATCGACGCGCGCTATTGGGAGCGCAAAGACGAGATCTCTCGTACGACGAAGACCCAATCCACCTCATCCCCAACCAAGTCCTCCAACTCCGGAGGCAACTCATCCAACTCCGGTCAGGAGAAATCCAAGACCGGTAACTCCCCCAGCTCCGCCAACAACTCTGGCTCGTCCAAAACGACCAACAACCAGCCCTCCTCCGGTTCCAGACCGGACCTGACCAACAAGCTTGGTAAGGACGGGAAGCTGACCGCAGACGAGCGTAAACGGCGTCTGGACAACAACCTCTGCATGTTCTGCGGAGGGACCGGTCACTTTGCGGACAACTGTCCTAAGAAGACCAAAAAGGCCAAGGCTCGCGCTGCGGCCATCGCTGCTGAGTCCGGTAAGACGGACTCTACTAACTCGGGTGCCAACTCCGAGTCAAAAAAAGAGTAAGCAGCTCCCAGACCTCCGCACAACCGGCGAGCTGCGTTGACTCCGGAAGTGCACCCGAGGAGGCTCGCCTCAACGCGTCCGCTCTTTACGATCCTAATTCCCTTATGCCTCATGTTTTCCTTTTGTCTTACGATTTACCAGAACTCCGTGCGCTTGTGGACTCCGGTTCCACGCACTGTTTTGTAGATACCCAATATGCTCTTGGACACTCTCTCTCCACTTACTCCGTTCCTCCGATTGTTCTCCGACTCTTTGACGGTACCTCAAATTTTGTAATTACTCAAGCCGTCGACCTATCAGTGAAATTCCCCGCATCCGGTGATGTCACCCCTATGACTTTTTACCTCGCTCCGTTAGACTCTGAATGCATGATTGTCCTTGGACATAACTGGCTCACCCGCTACAATCCGTTGATTGATTGGGTACTGAGCAGTTTAACTTTCCGGACCCTTGCACAAAGTTTGCTTGCGCCCCCGTCGACTCCCTCTCCGGTCCTGTCCGGTAACCCTGTCTCCGGGCTCTCCGGCCAATCTGACCCCGGCCTCGCGCCATCTGTCGACACTCCGGTTTGCACCCCTCCACACATCTCTCTGATTAACGCAGCCGCATTCGTGCGTGCGTGCAAATTAGAAGGATCCACCAAATACCAACTTCAGCTGCGTCCCTCTGACTCAGCGAAGGCTCACTCTTCCTCTGCCTCTACTCCGCCGGACTTGGACATTGTCCCTCCGGAGTATCGCGATTATGCGGACGTGTTCAGCAAGGCGAAAGCCTCTGAACTGCCCCCGCATCGCGACTACGATCTGAAGATCGACCTTGAAGAAGGTACCTCTCCTCCTTTGGGAACTCTCTACTCACTGTCTCCGGTTGAGCTCTCCGCCCTCTGGACCTTCATCGATGAGAATCTAAATACAGGTTTCATCCGTCCTACCGCCTCCTCCCATGCTGCTCCGGTCCTCTTCGTAAAGAAGAAGGATGGCTCACTCCGCCTCTGCGTTGACTTCCGGGGCCTAAACAAAATTACCAAGAAGGATCGCTATCCACTCCCCCTAATCTCTGATCTTTTGGACTCACCCAGCCGTGCTAAAATCTATTCGAAGATCGACCTCCGGCACGCGTACCATCTAGTCCGGATTGCTCCGGGCGATGAATGGAAGACCGCCTTCCGTACGTGCTATGGGTCCTACGAGTGGTTAGTAATGCCCTTTGGCCTCACTAACGCCCCTGCAGCCTTCCAGCGCTTTGTCAACACCATCTTCGCTGACATGCTAGACGTCTGCGTTGTCGTGTACCTCGACGACATCCTAATCTACTCCGAGGATATGGAATCCCACCAGCAGCACGTCCGGGAAGTTCTCCGCCGACTCCGGTTACATGGCCTCTTCGCCAAACCGGAGAAATGTGAGTTCCACTCGGACTCGGTAGAGTACCTCGGCTATCGCCTCTCTCCGGACGGTTTGACTATGTCTCCGGACAAGATCCAAACCATCTCTGACTGGCCTGAACCTCGAAAGGTAAAGGACATCCAATCCTTCTTGGGCTTTGCCAATTTCTACCGCCGGTTCATATTCAACTACTCTGACATTGTGGTTCCCCTCACCCGGCTCACACGGAAGGATGCTCCCTGGAATTTCTCTGAGGACTGTCGACGTTCTTTCAATGCTCTCAAGCACGCCTTCACCACCGTGCCCATCCTCACTCACTTTATTCCGGACACCCCTATCATCGTGGAAACTGATGCCTCCGACTACGCTGTCGCTGGCATCTTGTCTATCACCTGCGCCGACGGAGAGATCCGTCCGGTCGCATACTACTCCCGGACCCTGACTGCTCCGGAGTTAAACTACGACACCCACGATAAGGAGTTGCTGGCTATCTTCGAAGCTTTCCGGAACTGGCGCCATTACCTCGAAGGTTCCGCCTCTCCAATAGACGTCGTCACGGACCACAAAAACCTCGAGTACTTCTCCACCTCAAAAGTACTGTCCCGCCGGCAAGCCCGGTGGTCTGAATTTCTATCACAATTTAATCTTGTCATTCGTTTCCGTCCCGGAAAACTCGGTGCCAAGCCGGACGCTCTCACTAGACGATGGGACGTCTACCCCAAAGAGGGGGATAGTGGCTACGCCCGGGTTAACCCCCAAAATCTTAGGCCGGTGTTCACTCAAGAACAGCTCTCTAATTCTCTTCGCGCTACTTATCTAGAGTTTCCGGTCCTCCGTGCAGTCGCAATCATGGACGTGGAAACACTCCATAGCGACATCCTCGCTGCACTACCCTCTGATCCCATTGCCCAGGTCCACCTCACAGATCCACCGGACTCTCGTTGGTCCACCGACGAGGCTGGATTCCTTCGACTAGACGGTCGTATATACGTACTGGACTTGGATGACCTCCGTCTCCGGGTACTCCGGTATCGACACGACCACCCACTCGCTGGTCACTTTGGGCAAAACCGGACTCTAGAGCTAATCCGGCGTGAATATACCTGGCCTGGTCTCAGGACCTTCGTCAAGGACTACGTCCGGTCCTGTACCTCCTGCGCAAGAGCTAAGACACCGCGCCATAGACCATACGGACTGCTGAAGCAGCTCCCAGTACCAGAGAAGCCCTGGAATTCCATATCCATGGACTTTATAGAGCAGCTCCCTGCCTCTACCGGATTCACAGCTATCCTGGTCGTAGTAGATAGGCTTTCTAAACAAGCTATTTTCATCCCTACTCACGACACCATCACTAGTCCGGAGCTCGCAAAGCTCTTCTTACTCCACGTGTTCTCCAAGCACGGTGTCCCCGCCCACGTCACCTCAGATCGCGGTACAGAGTTTGTCTCTCACTTCTTCCGGTCACTCGGAAAGGCCCTCGACATGCGCCTCCACTTCACCTCCGGTTACCACCCGGAGGGCAACAGCCAGACTGAGCGTTCCAACCAGACTCTCGAACAGTACCTCCGAATCTACTGCAACTACCAGCAGGACAACTGGGCGGACCTACTCCCATTGGCGGAGTTCGCATACAACAATGCACCTAGTGCTACTACCGGAGTTTCACCCTTCTTTGCCAACAAAGGTTACCACCCTAACATCTCCGTTTACCCAGAACGAGATATGACCTCCGCACGGGCTCGTGATTACGCAGTCGACCTCGAGTCGCTGCACCAATACCTTCGAGAAGAAATGGCCAACGCACAACTTCGCTACCAAGGTCTGGCTGATGCCAAACGTACTCCGGCACCGGACTTCAAGGTTGGCGACCAAGTATATGTGAAAGCCAAATACTTCCAGTCTACTCGACCATCCAAAAAGCTATCAGAAAAGAATCTTGGGCCCTACACTATCATAGCACAAGTAGGCTCTCTCTCTTTTACGCTACGCCTTCCAGATTCCATGCGCGCCGTTCATCCCGTCTTCCATGTCTCCCAACTCGAACCGGCCATACCCAATACTATACCGGACCGGATACAGCCTCCTCCGCCACCAGTTGAAGTAGATGGTGAACCGGAATTCGAGATCTCTGAGATCCTCGACTCCAAGGTTGACCATCGACAAAAATCGTGCAAACTGCTGTACTTGGTACGTTGGTCCGGTTACGAAGGAACTGACGAAGAAACATCATGGCTACTCGCCACGGAACTAGGCAACGCTACGGAACTGTTAGAAGATTATCATGTCCGGTACCCAGACAAACCCGGACCACTCGCGTCTATGTAGTAATACTCTCGCTCTCTGTTTCTTTTATCCGTCTCTCTTATCTGTTTCACTCTCTGTTTCACTTCATCTTGTAATATCACTCACTAAACTCAGATCACTTTTCTTTATAAACAAAAAAGTCAAACTAATTACACTTTCTATTTACAAAGTCCGGACCGGACCACTTACTCCGGCACAGCGCCGCCAGGGTTCTCCTG
This sequence comes from Scleroderma bovista, assembly GCA_037178675.1. Classification (NCBI taxonomy): domain Eukaryota; kingdom Fungi; phylum Basidiomycota; class Agaricomycetes; order Boletales; family Sclerodermataceae; genus Scleroderma; species Scleroderma bovista. The sequence continues at coordinate 5,401 of JAYMGJ010000019.1, read as the reverse complement.
CTCCTCTTGGAGCCCCTGGACCTCCTGTTCGACCTCCTCCGGGTCGACCTCCGGCTTGCTGTCCTCCGACTCCTCGTCCTCATCCCAAGGCGCCGTGAAGAAACGGCATTCCTCGAGGAATGTCTCGAGGCCGGCGGTCAGCCGCTCGTTTCCTTTGGCCACAGAGCGGGTGGCATCCGCTACCCGGCGCATCTGTCCGGTCATCTCTTCCACCGCTCCGGTCAGCTTGTCCAGCCGCTCTAGAAACGGCCTAGGGTCGAACCCGGACCGTTGCCCAGACGGTCCCGGTACTTCGACGATGTTGTCATCGTCGACAACCTTCGCAGTCGTCTTCTTCTTTTTCCGCTTCTCCCCTCCTCGCGGCGATGCTGCGACCTCCTTTGCCTTGCCCTTCCCTTTGTCCACTACCAGACCCGGACCTCCCACCTCCGGCCACTCGCACCGCTCCTTGAGACCGGCGCACTTCATGCACGCGCGCTGCTTGGGCTTTTCAGGGTCCCGCTCGCACTTGGCCTTGTGCTTGGCACAACGAACGCACCTGCCAGGAAATTAATGAAAAATCGTAGAAGAAGATAAAAAACTGCTTACCGGGCTTCCTCACTCCGGTCACCACTCGGACCTGCCTCCGGCTCCTCCCTCATCCTCTTCTTTGACGCCTCCTGCGCCATCGCTCTCTGCCTCGCGGCGACCTCTGCAGCCCTCTGTTGCACCTCCACCCTGTCCTTCTCCGCCTGCTCCTGCGCTTGGCATTCCGCCTCCTCCCTTGCTCTGCGTTCCGCCTCCGCCTTGGCTCTCTCCGCCTCCTCTCGCGCTCTGGCCTCTGCCTCTTCGCGCGCTCGCCTCTCCGCCTCTTCCCTACGTTGTTTCTCCTCCCTCTTCACTTGCTTACGTCGACGACACTCCTTCGCTTTGGCATCAAGGACGTCCGACTCGTCTTCGCTACTGGATTGCAACTCCGGCGTAGAGGCCTTCGTCCAATCCTTGGACTCGGTGGCAGCGGGGGCGACAGGGCTGATGGACTTGGCAATGTTCGACATGTTGTTAGAGGGCAGAGAACTGAGGGGTACTACAGGCAAAACCGGTCTGATCTTTATAGATCCAAAGTTCGTACTCAGACATTCACTCCGGACTCCGCATTGTTCTAGGCGACCACACGTCAGCCTCATTGGGGCCTCATGGGTTCGGCCCCTAAAGGGGGGATACTGTTACGACCATGTCCAACTCCGGATCATACCCGGTTACTCCGGTCGCATCGCAGCACTACAGCTCAACTCCGGACCTCTGCACGTCACTCCGGTCCCGGACGCGCACATACTCTTCCGCTAAGTGCGACCCTTTGCATTAATCCCTATCCAGTCGTTACTTCACTTCTCCGTCAACCCTGTAGTACCATGAGTTCTCCATGCTCTGTTTATATCTCATACCTTGTAGTATTTTCACCGGACCTGCTTTATTTTCATCGGACCTGACCTAGTCCTAACTCCGGTCGTTCCTTGTCCGCTATTAGGTTGTTTACTTGTCACCGTATATACTCGACCCTAGTTTCTACTTAGTATAAGTACTCCGTAGTTTATTCTGTATAGTCAGTCTGAAATCAACCATAGTCTCTACTCCTGATCTTGCCCGTCTCCGTCTCTATCTCCGTCTCCCATTCTTGACCGGAACCTATGCAAGGGATCAACGCTCGTTGTCCTTAGTCGTTGAATCCAAGCGGTCACCAACTCCGGCCGGACTAATCTCTTGTCCAGCCCTCTGCTCTCCCCCTTCGTCTGCTTCTGTCCGGACTTGACCGGACCCCCTACCGGAGTAGACCCGGACTTGACAGGTCCGGACTTACTCCGCAAAAACCCGGACTTACTCCCTGTGCTTCTCTAGTGCCCGGACTTCATTCATTTGACCCGGACTTGACTCTCCACACTAACTAGCACCTACTAGTGTCTGGACTTACCTCCTCATTAGTTCCCTGCACCTCTGGACCTCCTAGTAAGATCGTTGAGGAGAACCGGTCTTGACAAATGCTCTGGATGGTCTGATACCCTGTCTGACTTACTGACTGACTGATCTGAGTGGTCTAGAATGCTCTAGATGAGCTAACACACTGACTGACTTACTCACTGACTGGTCTGACTGGTCTGGAATGGTCTGGGTGGTCTGACACACTGTCTGACTTACCAACTGACTGGTCTGACTGGTCTGGAATGGTCTGGGTGGTCTGAAACACTGTCTGACTTACCAACTGACTGGTCTGAATGGTCTGAGATGGTCTGGGTGGTCTGACACACTGTCTGACTTACTCACTGACTGGTCTGAGTGGTCTGGAATGGTCTGGGTGGTCTGACACACTGTCTGACTTACTGACTGACTGGTCTGAGTGGTCTGGAATGGTCTAGGTGGTCTGACACACTGTCTGACTTACTGACTGACTGGTCTGAGATGGTCTGAGATGGTCTGGGTGGTCTGACACACTGTTTGACTTACTGACTGACTGGTCTGACTGGTCTGGAGTGGTCTGGGTGGTCTTATTCCAGACCCTCAGTCTGATCTCAGACACCTCCAGACAGTTAAGTTGGTGTCAGACCACTTCAGACTGTTAAGTTGGCTAAGTACTGTCAGAGATTTTGTCCACTTGCTGATGTATCTCCAATGCTCTTTCCCGCTCTCCATCCTCTTTACATCCTTCCTTCAGGTTTTCTCCAGCTCATTCGTTGTACCATTGGCTCTGTGATCTTGTTGATGCCCATCCTCTTCTTTCTCTTCATCATGTTCATGCTCATACTTCCTCTTCCTCTCCCACTTCTGTAGGTAACTGCTTAGTGGATTGTTATGCCACTTCTGCTCAACGACATCCCTTTCCGCCTCCGCCTGTTCCTATTCCCACCTTCATGATGGACTGCTTCGTGCCTTTTCATCCATCTTTTGGTTATATTGAAGCTAACCTATCCAGTTTTGTCCCTAGTATGCTGGCTTGGCTACTTTCCGAAGATCCAACTTTCCGTCCATCGTGCAATATGCCACGTTGTCTTTACAACACCTATCCTCTGCCTGACCATCCTTATCTGCATGCTATGTCTGCCTTTTCGGCAACCCTTCAGCTCTATGTGTGATCAGCACAGCTAGACACAGCAGATGTTCGTCACCAGCGGCTTGGGGACACCGCCCTCTGTTGTCATTTAGGTTGTGCTGCCATCGAAACCGCTCATCATCTCTTCGTCCAGTGTCCTGCCTTTGCTGAGATTCGGGCATCTCACTTACAAGGTCTGGTGCTGGCGACGGGCGATCTCTCTGTTGCAGAGCCGCCTCATGTGGGGGAGGCCCTCTGTGCCATTGCTCGTCATCTTTTCTCTGATGATGCGGACATCTGGCCACAGCTTCGCTCGTTATTATCTTGGAGTGTTGCCATCCATCGCCTTGCTATGGAAAGCCAGAGCATCGCGCTTCATTTGCCAAGTGACTTCGTCCGACGGCATACTTGATTTGGAAAATGTCTTCGGCGAGACTCCAGACACCTTTTGTCCAACTCATTTTGTCAACTTTGTAAGTCGAAATGCTCAAGTCAAATTATCAAACGTGAAACATGCAAGTCGGAATTCACAAGTAAAAATGTCCAAGTCAAAACATCAAACATCGTAGTAGAATCTTTGATAGCAGTAGCTGCGATGGTAGACAACTAAATACGGAGATCATTTTGGGACATTGAAGAGACAGAGTCCATGTGTGGATAAAGCCAGGACATGCAGCCACTCAATTGAAGTCACTACTACCAAAGGGGCTCAGTCCAAAGCCAGCCAACTTGCAAAACATGTTGCAGGTATGCTGTTTCTCAAAAAGCTCCACACCCTTTTGCATGTTCCCGTCACTAAACAGTTTCTGACCTCGAGCAACTTTACTAGAATAGCAAAGACTCGTGAGTTGATAAGAAGGCAACAGCTAGCAAACTTACGGATGGGTCAGGATCTGTGGGTCCGTCAACAGTAACCCACTGCCTGTAGATGTATGTCAGCACTGTGCATCAAATGACGAACATCGATGTGAAAATACCTTGATAATCAGATATGTACACCTGACCACTAGTGTTGGTGTACTGTACATGCTGGGTGAACGTCAAAAACTGCGCAATATACTTTGCCTCCAGGTCCAAAAGGGCACAGGGTGCTGCATCACCGTTGTGAATGTACTTCACAAAGTCCTTGTCTAGAGAAATAGAAATGAGTTCCTCAGCGAGGTACATCATGCTAACAGTGCTGCTGGGCTTGGCTGACTGCAGCACAACACTCTCCAGAGTTCCTGCTGGCACATATGCGTATACCAACAATAGCCCTGCATCCACGAAACGTAGGTGAGGGATTTTAAAAGGCAGTGATTCCTTGGCACCATTGATAGCATGATCAATAAACTCATAGGTCATCTTCAGTAGAGCTTTGGCCCAATACAAAATGTTGGCTTCGCAGTAGAATATGTTTGACTCGTCTTTCAGGGTGTAACACGTGAACGGAGGTCCAGGTTCTGCAGGATGGTCATCGATATAAGGTCTCTTTAGCACAATTTCACAGTTGGGTCCAGATCCAATGCCAGTAAGCATGAGAGGGGAGAGGGTCAGTTGTGCAGACTGGGAAGTCTTGAATGCCCCAACTCCGATGATGGATTTGGCAGAAGTATCGAGCCTGACAGTGCCAGGGAACACGTTGGCTGCTTTGATATCAAAGGCCATCTTCGTGTGGATGAGTTCGTTGAGATTGCATGTAGGGATGGGATAAAAGTCAACTTGGGTGATTTTCTGCTGGAAGACTGAATTCTCGTTAGTATGTTACATTTTCAGAGGCTTCGTCTGATTTACCTCTCTTCGCATCAAACTCACATGCACCTCCGGACTGTAATGCCTCTTTAAGCTGATCACAATTGGGAGATGAAAATACGCTAGCCACATGTTTCTTTTGTGGCGGAAGGGTGACGGATCCACTCGATGTACTGCTAGAATGACGGTGGTGGCATTTGACAGACGTAGTATTTTGGTCCTACATCTAGTCATTAGTAGACGTCGAAGAATAGTATCTGCGACTTACATTGTTGCCAGACTGAAGAACATCCTGCGAGATTGGTCTGTTGAACACACTACTTGATGTCGACAGTCCTTTCAAGAGAAAAAGAGGAGTAGGTGGTTCTGAACTCGATACAGGTTGTGACACAACCCCGGTCGTCGCGATGGTGGGACAACAGAGAGATGAGGTGATGGTGTCAGGCTGAGATATTGTTCGTGCACGAGTGGGTTGAGTAGGCTGGAGCTTGTTTTGATCCGGAGGCAAGGTGGTGGAGGCTAATTGCCGCTGAAACATTCTTCGTGGACGAGGGGGTGGGGGTTGGGGTGGCTCGAGTTTCTCACGAAACGCGTCAAATTCTTCCCATT